>JAAEAF010001174.1:0-221673 GCA_011037195.1 Triatoma infestans | reverse complement strand
GCATACATGTTCAGCTGATTTTCTTTTAACCTTATTTATACTTCATATTTATTTTATGGAGAGAGGAATGACGTTAGTTATTTCGGAAATATGAATATACCACTTCATGGCTTTACCCACCATACTTATGTATCTATTACTACATTGAACTATCATCTACTTTGTTTGAATGTTTTTTTACAAGAAAATTGAGTTTTAGGAGTTTTCTGGGGGTACTGAAACGTTACAGTTCCTTCAAATGTAATTTTCTTATAAAATCGGTCCCCCCATAAGCTCAAAACTGAAATTAACTGAACAAAAATAGTTCAGTTTTAAAGTAGGTATATTTGCCGGTAAGAAAACTATGAAGTATTGCAAAGGATCGCCTGTAAATATTTCATAGCAAACTTTGTATTTTTTTTTTTTATTTTGAAGAAAATAAAAAGATATGAATGATATCAAGATCAAAACTGAAAGAAGACGTCATACAATATACAAGATCTAGTAAAGGAAATTCAAAAATTTGTTATTGAAATTAAGCCAAATTTGCAATCATTTAAATCACATCATAATCCGACATTTTAGTTAGTTATTTTCAATTTTCTTAATAATTATTGTTAGCAAAGTTATTTATAGCAATCACTTTACTATTAATAGTAGTTTTTAGCTTGATGGGATTCTGAGGGCAAAAATTCTTTTTGAATTGAAGCCAAATTTAAAAAAAAAGAAAAAAAAAAAAATTATTAGTAAGTATTTGATTTTCTTTTTCTTTTTTTTTTTTTGTCGTCATTTCATGCTCTTTACATATTTATTTTTTCATTAATTAAAATTTTAATTTAGGTGAAATGAAAAGCGTATTGCGATCGTAGTCAAACTTTCGACAATTGCATTTTCACCGGAAGTTCCTGTTTAATGATCTTCTAACTACGAAAAAAATGTTTTTAGAGAATGGTGTGTGTGTGTGTGTGTTTTTTTATTTTTAATAGAATATTCCAAAAACGATAAAAACCCCAGAAAGCTTAAAATTGATTAAAATTAAATTTAAGGTGTTCTAGGGAAGATAGATTTAAATTTAAACAAAGTTATAAAGCTTTGTTCAGGGATTGAGGCAGATGGCACTGGCAGGTAAACAAATATAATCCCCCACCACCTTTATTATGTACAAACAAGGCTAATGAAAATTTGTCTATTACAATTTTATAATTGCTGTCGTATGAGTTTCCACATCAGATTTCAAAAAATTAAATTTAAAAAAGAAAAAAAAGAAATAAAAACATTAGAAAGAGTTGTGGTGCAAAGTGACTTTGAGTGTGTATGTATATATATATATATATATATATAAGTTAGTTGGTATATAAGTCTATGTCCGATGTACATATATGCAAAGGTTGTCACATTGGGGTTTGTTGACCCTTTTTTACTCACAGGACATTCCTGGCTAGTGTGGTGGATTGGGCCATCTTCTAGTAAACAAATCACGTATTTACAACGGGCTTTCTTATGATAACACTACTATGACAAGACTGATTAACACTCGTTTTATTTTTTATTTTTTTTAATTTTTTTTTTTTATTTCTTTTATTTAGTTTTTTTTTTATTTAAAATGTATAATTATTTCCCCATTTAACTATAGGAATTTCATTGATTAATTTAAAATAAAATTGAAAAAAATTTCCTGGCCTTTAAAATTTATTGGCCAAAAAGTTAAATTAAATTAAAGCCTTTTTATTTTTTGTCTTATTGATATATATAAGATGCAAGTATTGCTGATCGTGTCAAAATTTTTCTATATCGAGTTTTCACTGGAAATAGGGGTTTTGAGTCCGAATATATGATTTTTAAACATTGAGTGAGTGTTTAGTGAGCGTGGCTCAAAAAAAAAAAAAAAAAGAAGAAAACTTACAGAACACTTGATATTGATAGTGCTATCCTGGGATGCTGTTGTCACTGCCCAGTTCTGCAACAGTTGCACAGCGTACTTGTACTTAGATTTGACTCGACAGTTTCCCCGTAAAAACCGGCTCAACGCCCAATATGGCCGCCCTGAATCTGCTTTTCTTTCTAAAATAGTTTTAAGTTTCACCACTGTTAAATTTTTGAAACTAACGCTGGGCAGTACGCTTATTAAGGACACTTCTTGAAATTGCACTTGGAGCATGCGTAGTTTCAACACTTGTACATTTTTTATTCCAGTAGTGACGTAAAATTACTAATATATCGTAAGTCGGCATAATCATGGTTTTTTTTAAAAAAAGCTCACAATTGAAATGACTATTATACGTTCTCTTAATATTCATAGAAACACTTGACAGAGTTTAAAGATCAATATTGAATCATGTTTGTGTAAACATCAGACATATGTGGATGGGTTTTAAACTCCACTGAATTTCTTTAATTAAAAAGAAAAATGGTCATTTATTATTATTATTTTTTTTTTTTATACAACCCTTTATTAGTATACATTAGAAACATTGATAAAATTTCAAATTTGAAAAATAGGTTAACCGGAAGTAATACTTTACAGTTCCGTGTTCCGAGTTTTTTTTTTTTTGTTTTTTTTTGTATTTACTGGCATAACGAATGTTCACTAATGAATGCTCGCTCACTCTGGACAGATTCAATTCCCGGTAAATTTTGTTTAAACAAATTTTTTCCCGGGAAAATTGTTGTTAAGTAGGGGGAAGTTTTGGGGAATTTGTGAATTAGTTTAAAATTCAAACTGCCCGCTTTTAATTACGACAGAGGGCGCTTCATACTAGTTACGCTTAGGTATACATTACTAACATTTTTTTACGTGTGTCCATTTAAACGTTTGTAAACATAAAAAAATTTTTAAAGAAATTATTTTTATGTTTATTGTATGATTGTAGTAAGGAATGGTCGTGTGGATGTATCACACTTTTCCGAGTTCAGCTGTACAGCCCTTAGATTTTCTCTTCCTAGGAGCCTCTTCAGCTCAGTGTCCGGTGATTGTCTGTAACAAGAGAACACTGCCCGGAGGCCGGCAGTGCACTGAAAAAGTCTCCGGGCGCCAATGACCATAGATGTTCGGCGCCCGGTCTAAAAAAAAAAGACATACTGGCTTAAAAAAAAAATAAAAATCTATAAAATGCCATCTTTATCAATCATTTTAAAATAAATGATGTGCTTAAAAAAAAATAAATAAATAAAATAAACACCTACAAAAAAAATAATGGAATAATTGTAAAAATATTTTGTAATAATTCTTTAAACACCTGCATATTTACATCAACAGTGGTATGGAGAATCACCGCGCGACACCAGGAAGCAAACTCTTATTCTAAGAATATCCAGTACAGGTTTTATTTTAGCGTGTAACAAGCGTACTTCACGTGAATCATTCGACCATCACTTCCTTTCCATTACAATCACTCGGTGTTCCACATATTTTATTTATTTAGTTTTATATTTATCTTTATTTTTTTTTTTTATAAATATAAACCGGAAATACAATATTTATTTTATTAAATAAAAGAATTTTAAATGTTTTAAAGCTAATATTAAACAAAAATAAAAGAAAAACCGAATATCTAATAGAGGGTTTGTTTCCCCATATAAATTTTTTCAAAGCTAATTAAGTCACTTTTCATGTTTGTTTGTCTTTCTAAATAATTTTATACTATTAGTTAAATATAAAGGAAGTTAATTTGTTTATTTAAAGGGCGGGGCCCGGTTGTTCTGTTTCCTCTGCTATTAACAAAAAAAAAAATGTGGTTTGAAACCTTCTGACAACTTTCTCTTACTGCCGTTATATCATTTCTAATTTTCACAAATTTTCTATAAACTTAATGGAACGTTCAATTGAGCTTGCATTATATTTTAAAAGATGGCGGTCAGTATATTCGTTCTCTCGCTCTTTATCTGAAATCTATCGCTAAGTTTATTTAACACCAAATTTAGATTTAAGTTTACCGCCTCATCAACCTCCTTTCCCATTCTAAGCAAAATATTCGACAGACTCTTCTTCTAAAAATCATCAATTAGATTTTTATAACATCCATTCGACTGAGGCTTGTTAAACCGGCGACCCAACTGGTCGACTAACATACTGTGTGATAACATACAAGCTTCTCACACCACTTATTTCCGGCGTTTATCTTATTTACTTGTTGTACCTATAATGGCAGTTGTAAATTTTCAATTCTAGAAAAAAAATGTTTCAAATAAAAATGAGACGTGTATATTTGTGGAGTTAGCATTCCAATGTTCTCGACCGTGCTGTTGGTGTAGAAGATACTGGAAAGCTGATATATTTGGTTTTCCATTCATAATGCCAGTTCAGTACAGTGTATCACCTGGTGTAAGCTGGGGGAATTAAATATGCAGTAAAAATTCCACTTTAAAGAAAAGTTTCGTTCTTTAGAACTACAAAGAAGTAAAGAAGTAAAGACATCGTGAGTCGATGATTAGTCGATTTTTTTTTTCTTTTATTTCTACAAACATTGGATTTTAAAAACTTCAAACTTGGACGTTTAGTGGTACATTACAAGGACTAATTATTAAATTTTTTGCAGACATTCCTAACGGTATATATTAAATTTCATTTAAGGTATTTTTTGTTAAATTACTATACTTTTTCCCTTAATCTTAAATAATTATATTTGCTTTTGTAAAAAGAAATTTTTCAACATTGGATTAAAAGTATTATACTTTCTCTCTTACTCCTTTAGTATGAGGGAAAATTTTCGAAATTTGAGTTTTTCACCGGAAATATATGTTTGGAGTAGGAAAAGCAATATTTTTAACAAATGGTCTGTGAGTGTGTGTATGTAAACAAAATATCTCAAAAAAGACATGTAGCAGGACGCTCAAACTTGTTACATCCGTTTAGGGCCTACCACCACCTGCAACTGATATTTACGTAAGTTTTCGGATAAAATCTATCAACCGGAAATGTGACTTTTCATTTGTTTCAATATTTCGTGATATTCTCGAAAACAGTTTCAACGATTTGCTTTAAAGATAGTATACTTACCTTAATAATACCACAAAATACCCTGGAAAATTTATTTATTTGGGGGGGAGGGGGTCGAGTGAACTGTTGCTTTCTTCTAAAGTGTCACCTCTATAATATTAATATACATTAGAAGTATTCATAGAATTCCCGATATGAAGAAAATCATATAACCATCGTAAATGCGATTTTATAGAATGGGTTTGTTTTTTAGTATTTTTGGAGTTTTCTTGAAAATGGTTGTAATGGTACCGCAAAGATAGTGCAACCACAACAGAGAGAAGAGAGGCCCTCTCTGGTTAACAGAGACTACTCTCTGACTTAGGCAGGCTAGAGTGGGAGAACCTGTGTATATAAGCCAGTGGGAATCTATCTAAAGGATCTATCAGATACAACTATACAACTGTACGTCGCATCGTGTCATATCTCTACTCTCACCATTCATTCTATCATTTTCATTATAAAGTCCAGTGCAGTTAGTGTAAACTTAGCTTTACTGTCTTCATATCTCGTTCATTTAATCAAACCTAATTTCTCTCCTCAAAAACCCATTATAATGGTTTTCTTTAAACTTCATATACTCCCTGCATAGATCACTTTTATTTCAAACATCCCCCCCCCCAAATTGATTTTTAGAGAGATTTTGGAGTCTCTTAGTTTAGGTTTAAATTTAAACTACGGTTTAGCTTTGTTGGTTTTCACAATGGACGCTCCACACAAGTCCGCTCAGGTATACAAGTATAATGCCCTTATTTATCACCTAATTATCACTTTGTTTTATTTCCAGCCTACATATAAACATTGTAAACGTTGAAATTTTTAAGGAAAACTCTTTTAACTAAATTGATTCAGTTTGGAGTAAGGAAAAAGTTTTGTGAGTGTTTAACTGGCTTTTAGGCTTAAGCTGATGTTGCCTTTTTTTAAAACTACGTATTGTTAACGTTCTGTTCTCATGAAGGTTTCAACGATATTGACCTGCCACTAGTGCGAATGAAGAATGGTAATTAAAGGACCCTGTGCTTGCAAATGTAATATGCTTATAGTCAACCCAGCTTTTTTTTTTTTAAACGACTTTTCCCAACTATAGGAACTACAATAATGCTAATTCACAAATTTGCTTTACCCGGCACTAGGAATTTTTGAACTAGGAACATTTTGGTTACTGTTAACATTACATATAAATGAATGTTGGGAGGAATATCCCATTTATTTGAAGGTTCTTGGGATGTAAACGTTGTTTCAATACATTGTAGATCACTATGCCTTATTCCTAACAGAATTTGAAGTGCCAGTTTTTAGATTTAAGACATACTACATCTCAATTCCCCCAAAACGTTCTCAAATAAATTTTTCCAAAAACTATTTGGAATAGAAAGTGATAGATTTATATATGTGCGTTTTTTAGTATCCCAGGAACATAAGAAAAATCGTACGAAGAAACTTAGAAACCTAGTCACCAATGTTCTGGTTAATCACCGATTTTACTAGCAATACTTCAAATAGATATTACTATTCTTTAGGTGGCAGAACTATGTAAAAGTTCTGAAGTAGTATTTTAAAGGAAACTTTAACGCTACTGTTTCTTTCCCTCAAAATCCCAAACAAACAGTCAATTTTCCCGGGGAAAAATGTTTCAAATAAAAGTGATAGTTATTTAAACAAGCTAAAAAATTAGTTGGCTTTAAAAAAAAAAATTTATTCGACGTTTCGGACACCCTTGGTGTCCTTCCTCAGGAACGCTTAAGGAAGAATGGAGAGTTAAATGTTTAAAACTAATAACATTCATTTAACTCTCTATTCTTCTTAAACAGTTCCTGAGGAAAGACACCAAAGGTGTCCGAAACGTTGAATAATTTTTTTTTTTTTAAATAAAAAGTTTCTTCTTTGGCTCCAGCCAAAACTAATTTTTTTAGCTTGTTTAATTAACAACGGCCACACATATTGTTTACAGTGATAGTTATTTGTGTATTTAATTAAATAGTTTACGAAAGTTTAAAGAAAATTATTGGGAATTTTTAGATTTCCTTGCGATTTTTTTTTTTTTATTTCTGAGATATTTTGGAATCGCGTATTTCCGGTGAAAATTCAGTTGCGAAAATTTGATACGATCGCAATATCCCCTCCCCCTTACTAGGTAGGAATAGGAGAAACTATGACGAAAGTATTTAATAGAATTTAATTTATTAATTTCTCATTAAACAAACGTGTTTAAATCGGGAATCAATTTTGCAAGTTTTAGCTTTATGTATCTTTTTATAGTTTAGTATTTCATACGTATGTTCTGTTAGTCAAACAACAATTGTTACTCTCAGTAAATTATTGTAATTTTCAAGTTTAATTTAATTTAGAAAGTGAAATTAAAAAAAAAATCAATTTACTTATTTTAAAACAAACAATAGTCAAAAGAACGAACTCTTATCTCCATTACTGCTTTCACCTTTAAAAAAAAAAATTGTTTTGAGCGATTGCGTCATTTTATTATCTTATAAACTTCAGAATAATATTTATATTTTAAAGGAAACCTTTATTTTGAATTTATTTATTTATTTTTTTTTTAGAAATTTCAATTTTGTGAATTATCTTTTCCTACAGGCAATTTTTAATCGATGAATTTTTGGTATTTCTGCCGTTCGTAACAGATACAGAATAGTAAGTGTGTCATTTCTTACGAAATTCACGTTTTTCTTTTCTTTTTTTTTTTTTTTGACATTCAGACAGGTGGTTGATTGTTTGACATTTTAGTTGTTTGGGGGAAAAAAAAACATTGATATTGTTCTTAACAGGTTCTCATACGTTCTTATTGTAACCTTGGTTATTTTGTATTTCTTCTTGTTTATGTTATTGTCTTATGCGAGCTTTCTTTAAAAAAAAAAAATAAGTTAAGGTTAAGCTTGAGTATATTTAACAATTCAAGTAAAATTTAGTAGCTCAATATTAAGAAATACTAATTACCCCCCACAAAAGTGACAGTTTTGATGATTCATGCTTCTGGATAGTACGCTAAACAGACACGTATACACAGGCACCTTCTCAAGCAAAGATTACATTCGAGTCTAAACTACTACCACAATAATTATTCTTTCTTTACACTCAGATCATTCAATAGTTACTATTTGACTACAACACTGATATTTTTAAAATGCAATAGAGAGAGTAATTAGCTTTAATATTGGATCCGAGGTAGCTTCTGCCGTTTAAATTACATGCTACCCAGAATGCACGTACGCAATGTAATCATTACATTCGAAAGAAAAAAAATATTATGTGCCCACAACTGAACTTTAGGAGAAATAATGCATTTACTGCTCATCACTGTCTGGTGAAGGAGTTCTTTTGTTGCAATTTTATATCATTATTATTATTATTATTCTTTAAGAAAGCAGTTTGCAAACAAGAAGAAAAGCATTTATATGTCTGCAAAAAAATCGTTAAATAACCACGATTTTCCAACGTGGGTTATTCAACGATTTCTAAAATATTATTAATTTTGATTGTAAATAATACTAAATCTTTAAGAGGATGTATTGCGAAATTTCAGTTTTCACCGGAAATACTACATATTTTGAGGTTTTTTTGAATCCGGAAAAAATAGTTTTTAGAACTTGGTGTGTATATGTTGTTTGTGTGTGTGTGTTAGGTGTTTGGAAAACGGAATTTGAACTTCCTGCGGTTTTGTCGTTTCTCATTCTCTCCCACGCTCAAATTTGCTAAAAAATAACATTTTCTCGTACTCCGGATATAACAGAATTTGTATTTTCGGTATCAAATTCGAAACTTTAACACGATGACGTTCTCTTAACCTTACGCGGGGAATGAGGAGGTAGGTAGATAGGTTTTTTAAATTAGGCGCCTCTTTTCCCTAAGATTCACCCGAACCTGATTTCTTTGAGCACATGTCCTGTCAAGCTTCCATGCATGGACAGTTTCACAAAATTTATCACTAAGAGGATGAGCTCATTGGTTTATTGGCAGTCTAAGATGCTCATTAGGGGGTCCGGAAAGGGCTATAGTGAGATGTTGATGTGTCTTTCACGGACCTCTCCAGCATTTGATGCGCTCATGCCGGCCCCCTTTTGTAGATTTGTGAGACAGTGGAAGTAATGCCCATCCATCTTATGACAGATTGCTTTGGTTGTTAAGGAAATTAAGTACAAAAACTTTGAACGGAACAGGATTTCTGTGGAAGAGCTTAGAAGACTATTCCCCTTAAAGGTTATGATCCGATTTGTTCGGACTATAGTGAAACTTAGGTGGGTTAGATCTGGATTTTTGTTTAAGACTCGGTTTGTGTTGTTGTTGCTATCTTTGATTGGTGGAATTTGGCCAATTGTGCCAAAAATTTTCGAAATTGAGTTTTCACCGGAAATACATGCTTTGTGGTCCCCAAAATACGAAAAATGTGTTTTTAGCGAATGTGTGTTTTTTTTTAGACAAATTATCTCAAAAAAAACACAGAAAGCTAAAAACTTGGTATTCCGTTTTGGTATTATTAATTACTGTTTGTGACATGAAGGTTTCGGACAAAATCCGTCGTCAACCCGAAGCGGCGTAACTTTACTGATTGTTTTTTTTCGGTTTTTCGCGATTTTCTAGAGAATGTTTCCAACGATTTTCTTTTAGCTTTGTGATGGATGCAAGAAACATATAAATATATTAAATTAAGAAAAAATCAAAATATCAAGACAGTAGTATTCTGCTTCCAAAGCCAGAAGAGAACACTTCAGGAATCGCTCAGTGTCAATGATAGATATTTGCCTTTATTCTAGATATACTTCTGATTTAAAATTGTGCTTAAATTTGTTTAGAAAATAATATATTTATTTTAAAACCAGTGGTGCTTTCTTAATTATTACTAATACTTCATTCTCTTAAACATACGTACTTACAAGCCTTTTACTACAACACCGCTCGTGCTACTACAAATACACATCATCACACCATCACATTACAGCTTTCTATTATGGTATCTACACATACATATATAATTAACCATCTGTTTATTTGAAATACTTTCCTGAGAAAATTTTGGAGGGGGAGATTTTGGGGGTAAGAATAATGTTAAGCTTTCCTCTAAAGCAGTACATCAATTCATTGTATGGCTCTATCAATTATATAACATTAATATATCTACGAAGCATTGCTAAATTTGCAGAAAATCGGTCAATCAAGTGCAACTTTACACAACAGTTTTGAGTTTTTTTTAGAATTATCTCGAAAACGATTATAATGATTTTCTTCAGACTTGGAATGCTAATTGTACAGAAATAAATCGTATCACTTTTATTTGAAATAGAAATTGATTTTCGATAGTTTTACGCGATTTGTGGGATTTAAGTTCAAATATAAATTTCCCTACCTGCTTGGCTTGGTCGGCTGGTACTGTTCCTCTACTACCTTTATATTCATGTTAGGACATATTAGTAGATTTGGAGTTTAAAGAAATTGGCCATTTTCTCCTATTTACTCCTAGTAAGAGGAAGTACTGTAATCGTGTCAAATTTTTGTATCGAGTTTTCACCGGAAATATCCGTTTTGAGGTCCCCTGAGTCCAAAAAAGTGGCTTTTAGCAAATGGTCTCTCTCTGTCCGTGTGTGTGTGTGTATATGTATGTGAACAGCACAGCTCGAAAACGAAAAACCGTAGAAAGTTGAAACTTGATATTCCGTTTAGGTATCAGCATGGCATCTGACAATGGGTCATCTGTCAAAATTACTCAACCGGAAGTACTCAACGCGAGTACCACTTTAACTTTTTTTTTACTTTTTTGCGTTTTCTCAAAATGGCTCCAACGATTTTCTTAAGCTTGGTAATCACGATATATGCAAAGAGCTACAACATTTATTTGAAACAGTGTCGCTGGGAAAATCATTTTAAGGGCAGGTATGGGTTTAGAGAGGAGGGGTTAGGTTTTCATCTTAACTGCTATTTCAGTTTATTAGACAATTCTGTCATCTAAATAATGTAATTAGAATTAAATATGTTGTTGAAATTCCGAGTTTGAAAAAAATCAGATAACCGGAAGTGCGTTTGTTTTGACACTTTACTAAATGATTTTTTCATTTGTTCGCGATTTTCTTAAAAATGGCTCCGACGATTTTCTTGAAACTTCGTATACAAAATAAAAATGCAAAGCTCTACATCTTTTTTACATAAAAGCATTTCTCTAGACCTTCATTGAGGGCCTTTAGGAAGGGTGGGGGTATGTTTTTTCGTTAAATGCTATCATATTATTATACAATTCTAACATCCAAACAAAAATTAATTAGAAATAAATAGATGGTCAAAATTCTAAGTTTCAAGAAAATTAGTAAACCGGAAGTGCTCTTTTACTGAACAGTTTTTTTCAGTTTTCGACGAATTTCGTTAAATTTTGTACACTTACTATAACATTTGTCAATTATAATTTTGAGAACTGGATAAGAGAAAGTTGTGTGAGGTTTCATAGCGGCTTTTTTGTATGTAATTATAGAAATCGTGACAATCACACTAGATTTTTTTTTTTTTTTTTTTTGTGATAACTATATGGGACAAGAGAGAGGCTTTGGAGAGGAGAGGCTTGGTCCCTCCTCTCAGATGAATAATAATAATAACGTCACGACTTTATTCGATTTTCAACAATTCTAAATGAGAATTTTTTTTCAAACTTGCTAAGTTACACACACTTACCTTTAAAATTATGGGTAATGGGCAGCCGCATTTTTTATTATTGTTTCTTTGGGTATAGCAGTATTTAAATATTTGTCGGCATTGCACGTTACCATGCAACATTTCTATTACTCTATGTTTCTATCTTATACGTCCAACTATCACATAACGGATATAAATAAAGATTTAATAATAGTTTTTTTTTTAATATGAAGAAAATTTATCAAATTTCGTGGAAAAGTCAGAAGACATGATTGTTCCACATCAGACTTTTTTTTTTATCTAATTCATATGAAATTCATCTTCTAATTTTATTCTAATACGTAGTTATTATATAGAAATTCACGCTCCCTTACCCCAGACTTGTGAATTGATTTGAGTTCAGTGGAAAATTTCTTATGTTCATTTTGTTTTCTATTTTAGCAAAAATACGTAACCCCTTAGTTTATCAAAAGCTAATTTATAAGATTTATCGTTATCTTTTTTTAATATATAAATAAATAAATAATATATTAATATATTTAACTTAAAACAAGTTTTATATGGATTTAGTTGAAATAGAGTTATTACGTCACAATGTTTTTATTATGTATCTAGGTCGCTTCATCAATTGTTGTTGTTGAACAGTTGATCAATTCATATATTTTTCTTTCTCTCTCTCTCTCACTCTTACACACACACACGCTCTTTTTTTTTTTAATCAATTCACTACAGTCTTTGTTTTTATTGTTGACGTTCTAAATTGGAAAAAAATCTAAATGTTATTACTCCTTAATCTGACCTCATTTGTTTTGTAATTTATTTATTTTAGTTAATCATTAAAAAAAAAACAAAAAAAAACTAGAAACTAAATTTAAGAACCTTTTTTTTTAAAAAAACCCTGGGATTTAGATTTGCAAAGTTTTTTTTCTGATATCTGAGAAAACAACAACAATTGGCCATTTTGGTCAAGAACAGCAAAATAACGCCTGTTCTCTCCTAGTAGTAGTGAAACACACACACACACACATACGTCTTTCTCTTACTGCAATTTACATAATAGACTAATCCTCATGAAACCTATAATTCTTATTAGATGTTTATTTCGTCTTCAATATTCAGCATGGGAGGATCTAAACTTTCTAAAATGACCCTTAATTTTGGTAACATATTTATTGGTTATGATTGTCATACAGGTTTTCTACTGAAAATGCCTATTGATAAATAAGCCCTTAATAGTACAGTACCTTCCAAAATCTTCAAAAATTTAATTTTCCTTGAACAAATCTTTCAGATAAAAATGATAGGTTGAGTAACCGCTGGATCGGCAGACAGGGACTGGGTAAGCTGGCCTTCCAGATCACTACCACCTCCTGATTTCTTTCTTGAGGATATCGCAAAGAAAAAAATTTATGCCAAGGAACCAACAACTCCAGAAACCCTTAGAGAAGACTAATCCAAAGAGAAGAGAAGACTTAATCCAAACCTCCTTAGCAATTCCGGCAGACATGATACGATTAGCAACTTCATATGTTTGGCAGCGACTGCGCGTGTGCCGTGTAGGCCGGGGAAGTCATTTTGAATGCATAGGAAATATTTTTTTTAACGATTTTTCTAAATAAACTGGAAAATTGTTTTGTTTTAATGATATTTTAGCTGATTTTTTAAATTCCTTATGGTTTTAAAATAGCTTTTAAGTTTTATCAGCATTTGAACTCACTTATTTATTCGAAATTAATAAGAAAATCCGCTTTTAAATTTTAGTTAACGAAACAGAAAAATAGGAAAAATACAAAGAAAATTGAATTTTTATGGTTTGTAACAGCAACCAAAGAGAAGCTCAGCAACCAAAGAGAGCAAAGAGAAGTTCAACCACTCTCTCGGACTGGAGTGGGAAAAGCTGTATAAATATAGCGACGGCCAATCAATAAAAACACAGTTGAATTCAGTTCAACACATCCAATTACTACGTGTCATTTTCATACCACTCTACCTTAAATCATTTCTCTATTGTAAAGTCCAGGCAATCTGTGACTCTTAATTAATATATTAGTTAGCCAGTGTTAACCAAGTCTTCTTCTTATATCATCAACCAGACCTAAATTCTCTCCACCTAACACATCCATTATATGGTTCAATATCTCGGCAACGGTTTGAAATATTGAAAAGAAATTGACGGCATTTTTTTAATAGTTTTCAATACAGTAGTAAAAAGTGGGGGTCTGAAGGAAATCGCCCCTTTCAACCACCGATTTAAGGTGTAAGGCGGCAATAACCATCATAAACTAGAGCGAAAATACTTTAACAAACTTTATGTTCACTTTTTAGATATATTGCTTCGTTTAAGAGTTATTTCAAAAGTGGCCTGTTTAAATGGGACACCCTGTATAGATAGTCTTGAGGATTTTTTTTTTTTTAATTTAAGGCGCGTCAACATCTACGGTCATTGGCGCTTGGAGCCTTCTCAGTGCACTGTCGGCCTCCGGGCAGTGTTCTGTCGTTACAGACAACACTGTCCATCACCGGACAGTGAGCTTTAGAGGCTCCTAGGAAGAAAAAATCTAAGGGCAGCATAGATGGACTCGAACCCGGGATCTCCGTGTGGGCGTCTAGTACGCCAACCACTTAGCTATTCCCTTCCCTAGTCCTGAAGATGCGGAAAAAATAATTTTTAGTGGAACTTTGATACTTACATTTTTTGACAGTACAGAAACATAGTTCAGTTTCATTGTAACAGTTTCATAGTTCCACTAAAAAATCTTTTTCCACATCTTCAAGACTATCTATCAATATATTAAAGCCTTGATAAAGACAGGGAACTCTTGTCGAAACGTTGGAAATGTTTTTGGTTTGTTTTTTTTTTTTTTGACCGATCCTCAACCATATTTTTTCATAACATAATGTATGAACGATCAATAAAATAGTTTTATTGTATAAAATAATGCACATATACCTATCCCTATCCCTATCACTTTTATTATGCAGTTAGTATTAGCAGTTAATGGAAAAGGAGCTATTTTCGACATAATTGCGAAGATCTGAAGAAAGAAAAAACAAAAAATATTCCGTTAAGTCGAACTATTGTTTGACGGGGATTTTGACTCAAACCTTCGAGTCCCCGATGGGGTGCCTAAAACAGAAAATGAAGTTTGAGATTCCAGCGAACAAAAACACAATATATAGCTTGAAACATTTGGATGTATTTCCGGTTTCCAAAAATTTTCACACGAACGCAATACAGTACCAAGAGAAAAAAGTAATATGTAAAAATTTCCGCTTAATTTATACAAATTTCGGCCAGTAAATTTCAATAAAATAATTGATTAATAGCGCGCTCTCGCTTTTAAACCATCAAATAAAAGATAGTAAAATTGTGCTAGTTAAAAATGGCTGATTAAATGTGAATTAGACTGACCGAAGTTTCTCATACCGATAAAATATTATCACTTAACTATCATTTGATCATTAATAGTAAATTAGTTTTAGCTAGTATAGATAGGAACTAAAATAAAGTTTGTATTATAAATAAAAATTTGCTTTATACTTTACACAGGATGATGATAGTTTTCAAAGCAATATTTTCCTAACAAGTTTCCTAACTCTCTTGTGTCGTCCATCTGCTCTATACACTTCCTGTCAGCATGTGTGGTACTTACTAAAAAAACACCTGCTTCTATTATATAAAACTGACAAAGGTATAAAGTTTGTGGTAGAAATGTATTTTTTGTTTAATATTGTTTTTTTTTTCACAAATCTATTTAATAATTTATAAATAAATTGGTTTGTGACCATATCTGCGGGTATTCATTTGGAGCGCTTCCAATTTAGTTATGTAAGAAACTGTTTGTTTTTTGTTGTTTTTTTTTTTAGCTCCAAATTAAATATAGGTAATATACGAGGAGTTCAGAGTTCATATTAAGGACATCAACCTAAGGCATAAAATTACTTTTATAAAAGTAACCAAATTTTCAAAACATTTAACTTCCCTTTATTCGAAGGAGACGATAGGATCACCGGAAGGGATATAGAATAAAAAAACAAATGAATGTGAATCAATTATTCAATTCAATAAATACATCATTTATGTATGTAACAAACATTTTATACGTGGAATTACATTGAAACAATTATTGTATTTATCGACCCAGTCAATAACTAAACCCAGTCTCCATGTCCATTACAAGAAAGCGAATCGAAATTGAATTGTGCTAACCTTTCTGATGTTTTTGACAAGTCGAAGTAAATATTTAGATTGTAGATTGTTGGTTATCGCACTGCGACTTGAAAAATCTATTGTACCCCCCTCCCCGGACCCTTCTCAGTGCACTGCCGGCCTCCAAGTAGTATTCTCTAGCCACAGACAACACTGCTCATCACCGTACAGTGAGTTGTAGAGGCTCCTAGGAAGAGAAAATCTAAGGGCAGCATGCTGCATTCGAACCCGGGACCTCCGCGTTGCTAGTCTAGCATGCTACCACTGAGCTAATCCCTTCCTTCTCCCTTGGCTTACGCCAATTAACTAGGGACGGAGACCCTAGTTTGTGTACTGTATTTGTCCTTGTCTGTAAAGTGTGGAGTGTATGTAGTTTAAGTGTATTTACTGTTCTGACGAAGTGCATGGAGTACTGAGCAGTGGTAACGGTAACTCGTGGGGTCGCTACTCCCCAAGTAACTGCATGCAACAGATACTCCTTGCGGGCAGTGTAAATACTTAGCTAAAAGGGGTAAAAAAAATCAATTTCATCATAATAAAGGTGTATTTTAGAGAGAAGCTAGCTAGCCGTTTTAACAAGTAGGCGTCAATTATAAGGGTGGATTTCAAAGGATTAAAAATTATTTATTAAATGTATATATAATATAAATACAAGTTAAAATGCACTAATAATAATTATATATTAAGGGAAGATTGTGTAAAAACCCTAAGCCCTTTACACCCTAAAACCCTTTACATAAGGGCACTCTTCACACTCCTTTGTCAGCACCCAGTGCCCATGTTATAGTTCCCGATATTGCTGCAAAGAGAGTTAATACTTAGGCTTGTCAGCGGAATAATTTCTTTGTCAGTTGGTGGATATGTTTCTCCAGTATGTCAACATTACATTTATTTTCAGTATTTTTGAAATTGAGAATGATGAACCATTTACAGCCAAAAAATGCTTTTTATTTAAATACCCAAAAGATAGCCTGTAGCTAGGGTCTAGCTCAACATAACACCAAACAAAATTATGCCAACCATCTGTAAAAAGCCAATATACAAGAATAAAAAAATATTAACCATCAATTTGAATCCACGTGGTGCACCATTATGAATATATAACATCTTTATTCATCCAAAAGTAATAACTATACTCACAACAACAACAGTCATCATACAAACAGTTTAAATATCAAAAAGAAAAATAAATAAATAAATACATAATGGAAAGATTGAAATAAAATTCTATCATACAACTTTTGGCTAATAGTAAATATACTGTCCAATCAAGAAATATATAGTAAAAATATCATAAGCACAACAACTTAAGACAATTGTATAAATTACATATAGTTCACTTTATAACCTCTTGAAAATAGCATGTATAATGCAGAAACGTCAAGGATAAAATGAACAAAATGTTAAAAAGAAAATAACATTTAAATAAAAAGCATTTTTTGGCTGTAAATGGTTCATCATTCACAAATTCAAAAATACTGAAAATACTACTATTAAAACAGCCAACATCAACACCAAACAGAATTGCATTTATTATGTAACACGAATATCCCACGAACAACACGATATATCTTAGTGAATTCGTGATTAGACGCAAGTACTTGCAATGTTAGACTTGCATGTCAGGCTCCAGGCTGGAGATGCGTACAGAACCATAGGACTTTTACCACCAACCACCTTATAAAGAAGAAGCTTGTTCCTCTGCCATATATGTGATTGCCGTGAATAAAACTATAGGTGTCTTATAGAGAAGCCAGTCTCTTTTTACAAGTAATTCATACCGTAAAGATCTACGGTATAATCAATTTCCTAATCTTCGAGTTGTTTGGAAGGAAAACGAACTAGTAGCAGATGACTTGGAAGTTTACTGTTTCCACTTCACAAAAAATTAAAAAAAAGAGAAGAAAACCAGATTTCAGGATATCACTATGCTTCAAGTGCCCGCAAGGGTATTCAAGCGATTTTCAACAGTTAGAACACAGTTGCTGGAATAGCCTATCATAGACTGGGAAAGCCAATCCCTGTTTCATTAAAAATGAGTTTAGGTACGAAATATTTTGAGAGAAAAAAAAAGAAATTAAATAATTGTTGCTGGGTTTCTCTTAACGTATCTGTTTGAAAAGAGGTTTCAGCTTTGTCATACATCTAAGAGCCAAAGCCAGAAACAAATCCGGCTTTGGTGATTTTGACTACGTTTTAGCCTGATGATGTCACTCGCTTGTCAAAGCAGTCACTTTTTAGTTTCGAAAAAGTTATTTAAGTTTAATTAAATTTTTTGTTTTGTTCATTTTTAGTAATTTATTACTATTTCTTTTTTCCAACTTTTAATTATTTTTTGTTCTTTGAGTTACATTTTGTTTTTTTAAATAGATAAATGAATGTCATCTTGGTAACTTTCTTATTGATATAAATCAACCATTTCTTAAATAAATAGGGTAGAAGAGGGACCATGAACCGTAAAAGGTTGATAACCACTGGGTTAATACGTACATTAGCCATGCCCTTGGAAAACTTTTGGTCAGGACTGTACTAAGGGTTCAGTCGTTACCTGCTGGAAAGAAAGTGAAAGGAATGAAAGGAAAAGTGGTTACAGTACACTGACTCCAAAAAGTAGCGTCCTCTCTTTAATAAGATAATACTAGAATAATCTAATTAATCTTGAGTCATTATTAAATTTCGAGAATAACAATAGATTAACTATAGTGAATATACCAATTTTTGGAATAAATTAAAAACCTGAAGCGAACGTTTACCATACTATTATTTAGTTAGGACAATACGATTAGATAATATATTAAAATAGCCCTTCACAGGAAAGCCTAATATCACTTGTCCATCTCCCAGAACACCATTTAAATGCATTTTTTCAGAAAAAAATGTTTCGAAGTTGAAAAAGTTGTAGCTCTTTTTATATTAATTGATATACTAAGTTTAAAAGAAAATTGTTGCAAGCCGTTTTTGAGAAAATAGCAAAAAACTGAAATAAAGAACCTATTCAGTAAAATGGTACATCCGATCTATTGATTTGAACCAAAACCTTATTCACGGCATACCCTTGTAGCATCTTAACGAAATAGTTTGAGCTTTTTGTGAAAACCCGTCCAGAATGCAAAATCTATTTTTACCCAGACTGATGCAAGTTTTAAATGAAGCTGTATTTCTCTTTGCCATGGTTATCTCGTAAATGATGAAGTTCTCCTAATGTGCGATTATTATCGATTGAAGGCTAGATGGATGGATTTTGATGCACTTTTTTTTATGTTAAATAATGCAAGAAATATGGTCTGCGCTGATACTAGGGGAAGTGGCTAGACGCTACTGAAATTATCGTAAGAAGTAGATACAGACACGTGTTCTCAAGGTCATAACGCAGAAGGATGGATCCGAGTCCGACTAGATGGATAGAAAACAACGCAACGGAGGTTGCCTTTCTATTTCTATAGCTCCCTTGTACTCGCTTTTGAATTTTGATATATTTTATATATCCTATTATTTTAGTGCATTATACAACGTGGATTATTAGATTGACAGTGAAGTATTAATAATTCTTGAAGTACATTTGAGGACAAAGTATATACGATATTAAATTTATCGACATACGATAGTATTCCAAATATAAACCTAGGTAATTTGGAAGTTTATCATGTAGATTTATGAACTTTCCTTTATAACCTTGATCGCAAATTATTGGATGCACCCACCAATTTCTCTATCGTTTCTGTTTACGACGTCGTCGTCTTACAACCATTAACAAAATAACTACTTCCGATGTAATGTTTAACTTTGCCAGACTTTTTGAACAATTTATTTCTGGAAAATGCTTTTGGCATAACACGTTCTCCACTGATGGAACTACTGTAGTACGTTAAATATCGATCATGTAGCCGGTCCACTGGGAAACCTACTTCATTTAACGCGTTAATAATTGTGTTATTTATCGGACAGTCCAGCCAAGGCTTCACTTTCAAAACGTTCCGTTAATTTCCGTAAGAAAGCCTTCGTTAAAATCCGTCCGTCTAGCCGTAGCCGTAATCTTAATTTAACCAAATGCAATCCTCCCTCTTCTCCCCCCCCTCTATATATTTATATAATATTTACATTAAGAAAAATTAAAAACAAAATTGTAAATATGAATATTCGTCACCTAATAAATATTTAAGATAATTGTTAATTGACTAATTTAAACAATGAAATACACTCGTGATAATTTATCACAAATGAATTGTAATCAATGTTTAAACTTGGTCAGAGTTCCATAAATATAATCAAATTTCTTATTTTTAACTATTTGTTTCCCATGTTAATTATAAAAACATACGTCTGTAATTAAATATACAAATATGAAATTTTATTCAATCTTCTTGAAATTTAATTAATGCATTTAACACATTTTTTAATAGTTTATTTCAAATAAATAATAATTCAGCGGAAATTTTTGTTATCATAACTTTACAAAACATATATTTACTGGCTTTTTTTATATACGAGTAGTTTAAAACTTATGGTTAATTAATGATTTCTTAGAATTATGATAAAAATCTAAATGTTATAATATTTTTATCTCTAATTATAAACATAAAACTGATTAGATATAACATTAATTTATCTATATTTAAGATAGCCTTGTAACCTATAAAATTTAGCTTTTAAATGATTTCGTTTCTATATTATTATATATCTCATTATATAACATTATTTATCTTGTTATTTTAACAATTTAATTATAAACTAAAGCGTGTGTTTGTGTGTGTGTGTTTGTAAACAATATATCTCAAAAACGGAAAAATGCAGAAATTTCAAACTTACTATTTCGTCCATATACCATTTCGCATCTGAGTTTTAAAGTTTTGGTCGTTAATTGACCAACCGGAAGTACGATTTACAATTTTCGCGAGATTTTCTAAAAAAAAAAAAAGAATTGTTTTTAAGGATTTATTTTAACTTCGATTTTCTACTAAAGTTCGATTTTCGATTAACATCGATTTTTACTAAGTAAATTTCGTACTATATGTACACACATAATCTGTACATGCCACTTTTATTTCAAATGTTTTTTTTTTTTGTTTTTTTTTAAGAAAAATTGAACTTGGAAAGTTTTTTGGGGATTGTAATTTTAAGCTTCCCTCTAAAGTGTCACTTCATTAAAATGTATGGTGGCTGCCACCTGTATAATAATAAGATAATTTTGTTGAAAATGTGTACCCTTAAAATTACTAAAAGGTTTTGCTTTTTTTTAGTTTATCACTATTATCACGAAAACGGCTTCAATTATTTTCTACTAACTTCAATTAACTTCCATTTATTATCTATACATACAAATGCCAATCTTCATTTCTCAGTACGCAGGCGGTTTCCGGGCAGTATTCTCTCGTTACAGAGAACATTTGCCCATTACCGGGCAATGAGTTGCAGAGACTCCTAGGAAGAGAAAATCTAATGGCAGCACTGTTGGATTCCAGCGTGCTACCACTGGAGCTAATCCCTTTCCTCATTCATTTTTATTTGATACATTATTCTGGGAAAAATTTGTTTTTAAAGGTTCTTTGAGGGGTTTTTGAGGTTACCTCAAAAGTAACATTTCAGTGCCGGATATGGTATATTAAAAAAATGCATTAGAAACATTTCTAGAATTCCAAATTTGAAAAAAAATCGCTTATCCGCTTAAGTTAATCTTTACACAAGGATTTCTATTTTGGTGGCGGTGGTGGTGGGGGGTCTCGAAAACCGGTCTGACAGTTTTCTTTAAATTTGGAATACTAAACAAGAACACAGTTATAAACCTTCAATTTGAAACATAATCCCCAGAAAAAAATAATTTTTGGTGGGTTTCTTTCTGGGACAGTCTTGTGACGTTAGATTTCAGTGTTATTCCGGGTTTGATGAAAGCGCTGCCAGTGTGTAGAAAAACAATGAGCATCTCTCCCACCATATTATATTTATTAACCTATTTGCAAAATTCCAAATTTGAAGTAAATTATTATTTGTCAGTTTTATAAGTTATGTGACTTGTTTCATAAGAGTTATTTTTTACTTTCTCTTACTCCTAGTTGTACAGGAAGTATTGTAATCGTGCGAAATTTTCGATATCGAGTTTTCACCGGAAATATCCGTTTTGAGATCCCTTGATTCCAAAAAAATGGTTTTTAGGAAATGGTTTGTGTGTGTGTGCGCGCTCGCGTATGTATGTGAACAGCATAGTTCAAAAACGAAGATTCAACTAGAAAGTTCAATCTTGATATTCCGTTTTAGGTCACACCATGGGATCCGACAATAGGTCATCTGTCAAAGTTCCTCAACCGGAAGTACCACTTTACTGAATTTTTTTTTTTTTTACTTTCTTGCAATTTTCTCAAAAATGGCTCCCACAATTTCCTTTAAACTTGTTATATCAACTACTCTTACAAAAATCTACAACCTTTATTTAAAGCGTTTCTCTGGAAAAATTCATTTAATTAAAGGCACTTTTGGGTGAGAGGTGGGGGGTAGGTTTTCCTCTAAAGTGCTATTTCAGTTAACTATACAGTTCTATTAATTAGAATTAAATGTGTTGAAATTCTGATTTTGAAAAATTCGGGTGACCGGAAGTGCGTTTTCACTGAAATGTATTTTTCAGTTTTCTGGTATTTCTTAAAAACAGAAACATAAAGAGTGACAACTTTTATTTGAAACATTTCACCTGATAATATCATTTAAGTGGGCTTTTGGGGATGCGGTGGGGTTATGTTTTCCTGTAAAGTGTTATCACTTATCACAGTTGATTATACAATTCTATCATCCAAACAAAATTAATTAGAAATAAATAGATAATGAAAATTCCAAGTTTCAAGAAAATTAATAAACCGGAAATGCGCTTTTACTGAACAGTTTTTTTCAGTTTTCTACGAACTCCAATGAATTTCATCAAATTTGGTTACTCTAACTAAAAAAATTTATCAAATACAGTTTTAAAAGTTGAGTAAGAGAAAGTTGTGTGAGTGTTTCACATCAGATTTTTTTTTTTTTTTAATTAAACACTGATTCATTTTCCTTTATATGTCAATTATTTGGTAGGGTGTAATTTTGAAATTTTAAGTGCCCATTTTTATTTTTAAAAAAATTCAATACCTGTGCCTGCTGTATGGCATATGCGTAATCTTCACATTGAACAGCACGACCTCTTAACAGCAATGAAATTTCGTTTGATCTAATTCAAATATTTATGTTAAGAAAATTATCATTTATTTTGTGAAATTGAATATTTGATGGCTCTAGGTTAATTTAAAAAAAAATGCATACTTAATTTTTTTCTTACAGCCTATTTTGATAGGCAATTTGAGAACTCTCTCCCATTTGAAGATCTTCTTTTGTACGAAATTTATCTAAGTTTGATTATGATATTAAGGATTCAGTGACTGTTGTTAATAAAAAGTCTAAAGTATCCCCAGAAGTAAGAATGTTTTATAACATAATCGAATCCTGAACTCATTTACAAAATAAAAGACGATATATAATAAAAAAAAAGTTCAAGAACTTATATTCTTCTAAACAATTACAATCTAAGGAGAAATTTTGCAACTTCATGTACAAGGGTAAAAAAAAAAAAAAATTTACTATGATTATTGTAAAGTTTTTGCAACATCCCGTTTTTGGACATAGCTAACATTTGCGTCAAAATTAAAAAAAAAAAAATTGGTTTAAATTGTTGAAAATTAAGGTTACTAGTTTGTATTCTGGGTTAAAATATCGCGTTACTCTAAATGTTGGTCATACATTTATTTATTTATTCTTTTTTTTTTAATTTTTATTTTTTGCACCACTTATGTGAATTTCTGCAATACTTTTTATATTGCATAATTCTTGTATTCCACAAATTGTTGCCTATTAAATATATGAAGCAATATCTCTTAAAAGTAAACCTTTTTGAAATGATTTTTTTTTTTTTTTTATTCTTTATATAAAAAAAACATAAGTGCTAGATTTCATTTCATATGAATTTATAGTTACGTGTATAAACACACAATATCTATAGTTATATTTAAAAAAAAAAGCACAGGAAATTCAAACTTGATATTCCGTTTAGGAATCACCAACACATCTGACACGAAAGTGTCGGACAAATTCCATGAACCGATATTTGTGTGACTTTACTGAATTTTTTTTTTTTTTAATAGTTTTTCGCGATTTTCTTGAAGACGGTTCAAATGATTTTTTTTTGTGTTAAAATTTCATGTATTGCCTTGTTTAGATGGGGGTATGTGAGTTCAATATACACAAAATTACACACAATAACAATCCGCATCAGACGGTACTAAGTTTATTTAAAATATCATTCAAACAGTTAATCTAATCAACACAATGATTAAAACATTTAAGTGTGTCATGACATTTATAATTGGCCAAAAACAAAGAGCATAATACAGATATAATGAAATAACAACCGAATAAACTCTACGCCTAGTTTTACAATTCCTTACAATTTGTTGGGCCCAGATCTAATAGAAAATAAACTCACTTACGGTCTGCGAGGTTGCATCCTTTTTTTTTTGTGGAAAATACCTCTTCTCTTATACAATAAACTTGGTAAACAACACTTTTTAGTGAATTTGCACATTAAGTGACCACGTGAGGTTCACACAGACCAAGAAACGTAAAGCGACTGCGTCTAATAGAATCACCTGATTGAATATATTGCCACCTATCGATATCGCCCATTATTTGGTTACCGGTGGTATCGATGTTTTCGAAATTTCCTCAGCACAGAGGGGCGACTTGACGTCGTTATTAAATAAGAAGCCTATCACTTTTAATTGAAACATTTTGCAGGGAAAATTGTTTTTTTAGGAAAATTCTCGGGGGAAAAGTAAATGTTACGCTTTCCACTAAAGTGCCCATAATAGTTAATTGTATAAATTCTTCCAATTAAAAAAAATTAATTACAAATAAAGAGATTGTCAAAATTTCGAGTTTCAAGGTAAAATTAGTAAACCGGAAGTTCGAAATCTCTCGAGGTTTTTTTTTTTTTTTCCATTTTTTTTGCGAGTTTTTTTTTTTCATTAGAAACAGAGACGAATTTCATTAAATTTGGTACTAACTATAAAATTTGTCAATTACAATTTCTTTAAACTGCAGTAAGAGAAAGTTGTGAGAGTGTTTCACACCAGATTTTTTTTTTTTTTTAATTTTGTTCTCCTCACGCGTTGGCCTCGTGGCTAGCGCACTCGGCTGTGGTGCGAGAATTCGGGGTTCGATGATTCCCCATAAGGGCACAGTCGGTGTTGAACCAGCATCGCGAGAAAAAATGGGAAAGTACTGTTGGTAGCGCACCTAGGTAGCGAAGGCTGGAACTAAATTTCCATCTGGCAAGCCGTGACCCTTGACGGGCTGTTGCGCCTTAGTTTTTTTTTTTTTTAATTGTATTAAACTACAGTAAAGTATCCTTTTAAGATACAATTCAGCAAGGATTAGTGTTTCACTGGTTACTTACTACAAATATGAACTCAATTTGGAACATAACTAACTTTCTCCATAAACACGTCATCATCAATTTCAGATCGAAAGAGAATAATTTAAAAAGTAGTTTTAATAACGACCTTGTTGCTGAAAAATAGAATAAATGTACACATATAATATGTACGAGTCGTATATCAGTATGGAACATATGTTTTTATTATAATTATTTTTTATTATTTAAAGTTATTAGTTGGGGAATTTCCATAAAAATATGTTTATTTAGGTTAATTCATTGTTTTAAAGTTTCTTTTCCTTATTCAAGCTCAAACTGGCGGTTCTTAATGACGCTATTTCTCAGCTTTAATGATTGTTTTTCCCTACTTTTATTTGTAAGACCGAAGTATTGCATTGGTAAAAGATTTCTTAACTGCACTTACATGGAATAAACACATTTTTTGGACCCCTGAAGGCAAAAGTAATTTTAAGAAAATGGCCTACAATATGTGTCTGGGTGTCTAAATACCAAAGTTCAACCATCTTTGGTTATCAAAAATACTTCCAATAGATTCTTGCCAATGCTGTTCATATACTTCCAATCTTCAAATATTTTAAACTTTACCCGAACTACTAGTTTGGATTTAGGTATTACCATTTCACCAAACAACAGGATCATCGCGCTGTAGACGCTGTTTTCTGTTGTGAGGAATACTGTACTGGGAGGGGGGTCTTCTTCGATATTCGAAGGCCGATTCCAATAGCAGCCTGGCACCCTTTGGAAACTCAAGACTATCCTATTTCGATTTTCCACTTTTCAGGAACACCCTCTGCCATATACTTTCTAGTAAAAGTCAGATCATCCTGTAAACCAGATAACTATACGCTACAATCCAATCTCCTCACCCAGACGCTGTTCTTTTTACCTAACCAGGACAGCAAGACACAGCCACCTTATCCAGCAATGAAGAAGTTCCTTGATTATCCCTCAAATACCTAAATCCATTTCTTCTCCTTAAACAAATCAATAAAAAAAAAATGTTCCGAAAGTGTGATTAAATTCAGTGATAAAAACAAAACATAACCTTCATCTTAGCCGCATTATTCTTCCTGATATCTTACTAATTCTTCTACCGGACTCCGACGAATTCCGCTATTTCGCACTTTATAAGAACAATAAACAGTTGAAACCCACATTCACAGCATAGGAAGTCTGCAAGAATCTCCTAGGCAGTAGAACTAAAATCTCCCTCGAACAACAGATGAATTATTATACAATTTTTTAAGTCCATCTGGACATTTCAGCCTGAAATATTAAGATTCATTCAATTTTAAAATACTAGTTTTTATCTCTCCATCTAAATGTTTCATGTGTTCATAAAAAAATGTTCCATTTATGTCAAGAAACGTCAAAAACCAACATAGAAAATTCCATTTAACTGACTATCAATTACTTTGGTTTAACATAGAATCATCCTAGTGCCATAAAGGACAATGTCCTCGTAATCTTCTCCCAAACTACGAAAAGTGCTATTTGGTACTGTAAGGTACTCCCAAAAAATGAATTTCTTTAAAGTTAGTATATTTATTATACTTGGAAAGGCCAATCGTATTTATCATGGGTGTTTTATAGTGAGCTCTGGCATTAAGTTTCTCTATAAAGTGTCATTTTATTAAATTGTGTGGTTTTAGCTATATAATATATTAAAAGCAAGAGAAAGTGGTGTCCATGTTTTCCCTATTTAAAATCGTTGTAATTCATTCATTTCAGTGACGTAGTTTTTTCAGGTAAGTGAAACTCATCTGATATTTGGACTAGATCTATTTGTCTTATGATCAACTTCTGCATGTGAGTAAAACGTACAATCTCTTTAACCTGTACAATGTTATTCATTAACAGTTGGTGATAAAATATTTTGGATAATAATAAATATAGGGGGAATACCCTACTCCCCCTTTTAACGTCTTCCAGATTTAATTTTGTATTTTTAAGTAAAACTCAATTTTTTTTTCTCGAAATGTCTCAGAAACTTCTGCTTTTCTGCTTTCTTTTTACCTTGAGAAGTAATTTGAAATAGGTATCGAAAAGTGCAGTCAGTTTGTTTAAGATTGCAGCTGCCTAAAAATAAGTGAAATCATAATTTTGTAATTTCTGTAAATGTTCCATTCTGATATTCATACAAATTTTATTCCTGGAGTCCTTACGCGTTGGTCTAGTGGTTAGCGCAATCGCCTCTCGTGCGAGAATTCAGGATTCGATTCCCGTGAGGGCAAAGTCGGTGTTGACCTAGCATCGTGATAAAAAGTGGTAAGCTACAGTTAGTATGGAACATATGTTCCCTAGGTAGCGAAGGCCGGAAGTAAACAGCGTAGGAACTGTGGCGTGCTTACCACACGCCCCCTATTCAAATCGCCGACTAGCAACGCACGCCTTGGCCCTTCATGGGCTGTTGCCATAGGGTTTTTTTTTTTATTCCTGGAAGGAAGCAAATTTGATGAAAAGTTTCCTATTTATTAATGTAGTGGTTGCGTTGTTGATAGTTTTTTTTTTGTATGGGATTGCCTAACCGTTCGGAATAAGCTGACTTTATTTGGATGCCGGGAATGCAGGATTTCTGGATAATGAAAAGACAGATGCGCTGGTAAGGGAGGGCCCGAAGGACATTTTCATAGGTCTCGAATCCTCAGTCCAGAACAGAGGAAACATCCAGTAAAGATTGGATGGAAGCCCAGAGTCTGCAGGGGTGGAAGGGAACACCAGAGGCAGGCGAAACTTGTTATTGAGAAACACTCGCCTAAGTTCACCAGGGACCTATTTAACCATAGCCAACAGGTTATATTGTAGGTATTGTAGGCTAAACAGTTACATGCATCAACTAATACTTACAGAGGACACGATATGTCGATTTTGTAATGTTGAGAAAGAAAACCCGATACACATGCTCAGCGAATCTGTTCAAATGGCGAGGGTAAGGTTTCTACAGTTAGGAGCAAGCAATTCCGAAGTTACGAGCTCTATGGCAAATCCGTTTTCAGCATTGCTAGGCCTACCTTAAGGCGTGCTGTTAATTATACAGTATCCGCAATAGACTTCTCGCGTAGGACGCTAGGTCCTAACGCCACTATTTCAACTCGGTTCCAACTTGTTAACCACAGTATAATGGATTAAGAAATTATCAGAGGTATTTTCCGTGATAGCTTGCTTCTTTTTGTGATCATCGATCGGTTTCGGGCGTTCGCCCATCATCACTGTTTGACAGTATAATGCTCTGTGCAAGTCTCAATGTTATTACACTGTTTCACAAAAACATCCTGATGATGGGCGAACACCCGAAACCGGTCGATAACCACAAAAAGAAGCAGGCTGTCATGGAAAATATCTCTGATGCTTTCCACCTCTGCGGCCCCAACCACAACAACGATTAAGAAATTACTTGTTGCTTAGTTAAAGAGACTACTTAGTAAACTTAGAGACTACTTATTACTTAGTAAAGAGACTCCAGGGTAAGAGCGTCAGGGCAAGACCCATTGATTGTGGCGATAACATTTTGATGGAACTGGTTTCAACTATTATAAACTGTTCTTTTCCGTATTGCCATTATATACTAATTTCGGCTTTCCCTCTTCTGGAGATCTGAGCGAGCCAGTTGCTTAGTGTGTAGGTAGCGTGTCGTTGTCATAGGAACTTGGTGTTTGGTCATGGACATATCTTGTCAATGACGTATTAAGTGGAGATATGCCAGTGATGCAGTAATATGGTGATGATATGACGTATAAGGGGGGGCATAGAACATTCTTAAATGTTTCCATTTCCACCTGTTTCCACCAAATTAAGTTTTAAAAACTTTTGCACTATGCTAGACGTCGATCTCGCACTAATCCATTAATCTGACGAAAGGCGAAC
The DNA here is from genome assembly GCA_011037195.1 of Triatoma infestans. Taxonomy (NCBI): domain Eukaryota; kingdom Metazoa; phylum Arthropoda; class Insecta; order Hemiptera; family Reduviidae; genus Triatoma; species Triatoma infestans. Next base: position 192,555 of record JAAEAF010001174.1, on the reverse strand, counting down.
GTTTGAAATATTTAGAGAGTACTTGGAAGAATCCAAAAGTTGATATATTTCATAGAGAAATATCGTCCTTTTTGATAAAACTATAAAGTTTTTCTGTATCAGAATATAAATTGTTTAAGAGAGTAAAAAATAAATAAAAGTAAAGTCCTAAAAAACATTCCCTCCCCCCCCACGGTATAAAGATATCTTAACTCTTAAAAAAGAGAAAGAAGTGTAGGAACTTGGAGTCTCTGACAGAACACATACCGTTATAGTTTTGTATTTTATTTATTTATTTATTTCTCTGTATAAACAAACATTCGTCTGTTTGATAAGTAATCTTGTTCAGTTCTTTTTTTTCTGTTTGTTCTCCCACTGTGCTTTCCTTTTAAATACATTGTTATACAGAGTTGATAACATTTAGACATAAACCAATCTAAGGAAAAAAAAAGCCTCCTTCCGATATGCGTTACATTATACTGTGAGAAAGAATTTCTGTTTCTATTTTTTATTTCTATTTTAGGTAATAACTACTATAGTTATTGTGAAATATAGCTGTCATTCTTTCAATCTTTAAGCAACTTAATAATAAAGAAAGCGAATCTAACATTTGTTATATTGTAATAAAAATAAAAAAAATCAACAAACAAAATGTGTTGTAGAGAAATAAAACCAGGCATCTTTATCTACTTTTGTCTAATCCTAGATAAATATTTAATTTATGCAATATTTAATGAAGAAATTGAGAATATTTTAATTAAAAAAAAAAAAAAAATCTGGAATGAAACACCCACTATATTCTCTTATTCCAGTTTAATTCTGATTAATATTATATTAAACAACGGTTAGCAATAAAATGGTTGATTGAAGTCAAAACACAAATATTGGGAAAAAAATACAATAATGCTTATTTATCCCTAACAATTGAATTTTTTTTTTTTTTAAACAATGCAGCCAACATTTGCAAATCAACTTCATCGGGAACATAATCATTTACATTATTTAAAAATTCATGAAATGATATCGTTGTTAACACACACACATACATATATACATGAATTTTATAAAAAAGATGAAATGAAACATAGTGAACCGCACAATTTGCATGCCGGCACTTGGAAACGAATGCAATGAGTAGTTCTGGGTAATCAATTTCGCTATTCAGTAGCAATAGCAACAGCAAATCAGCACACAATCCTAATCACTAATGTATTAAAGTTAGAGCCTTGTTAAAAAATCTAACAAAGTGGGATTGAAGGATCTCAAGTTCCAGTATATATCCTTTTTGCCGTGCTTTACCGCCACAAATCTTAGTCCGGTGCTCTTCTTCGAATGACTCCAATGCTATTTTACATCCAGGCTATAAAATCTAAGGAGATAATAGTAAAAAAATGTAGCCACTCATCCAAATCACAGTCTAGGGATTATTCCGATTTCTTCTACATTTAGAACAAATATTTTTTACTCCTTTGGCCTTTTTTTATTTGATTTGAAATTGCTGTATGATTACCTCCATGGAGTGTCCAAATGGATTCGAACAAAATTATCAGATAAATGTTCCTAGCGCTTGCCAATTTGTATATGTATAAATTTTTTATAATATATTTAATTTTATTATATATATATGTGTGTGTATATATATAAATCCTCGGAGTGTTAAACGAACTGGTTACTTAAAGTTGCATCATGTGAAGCGCTGGAGTCACTTAAGGAATGTCAGACACGCGGTACATAGGTAGCGCTGAACTGTGGTAGAAATATGAAATGTAATATAGAAGTGAAGTGTGATTGTTAGAGGCGCTGATGTATGGTGTGATAAGAAGTATAACTTCTTCATCACAAGTGTTAAAAGTTACCCAATAGTTTCGTTTTGATCTTAAATATATATATATATTTTTATACCATCATTATCATATCATTTTCCCGCATTTCATCTCATGAGGTAGAAATATATTTGCTTTTATCTTACCATCCACCTTCACCACTATCGATAAAGCCTCTCAGCTTATCCTGACTTCCACTTTATTTTCATGAGTTCACATTTTAATTGTTGAACAAAATCAAATTATCTACAAAGGCAGACTAAATTAAATCTTGCCAAATTTCGGATAAAAGGAATACTCTAGAACAGGGCTTCTTAAACTTTTGTCATTCACGACCCCATTTATGATTGCGAATTTCTTGACGACCCCATACAAATATAAAAGAAAAATAAATTAATATTTTTTGATGATTTATTTATTAGGTAACAATATACATATACATATACATATGAAAATATGTAGTTTTAGAATTCGTTTTGAAACATACAAAAATCTAAAATTAAAAATTGCACAAAAAATTATAAAATTGTATTTATTATAGTTTCAAAAATAAAAGTGGATTCTGACCGTCTTAATTCGCTCGAATATATTCAAGTAGTTGCGTGGTAAGTATTAAATTAAAATATAAGTAAAAAATTTAATGAGATGGATGTGCCTGTTTTTTATTGCATAACAAATCAAATCTTGGTGGAATGTTTGAAACTGCTGGACGTAAGACCTCTTCAACATTTTTTAGCGCTGAACGATATTGGGATTCAATATGTGTTAAAGCTGAGAAAGTAACTTCACATAAATATGTGGTGTTGAATGGCGGTCGGAGTGGGAAGTCAGCGGCGCGCGGTTTATTCAGCATGTATGATACCGACAAACGCACAAACAATGTATAGCCACAGTATAATAACAGCGATCATCGATCGTTTACTGCTGTCGGTGGAGATAGCTCAAAACCTTCAACAAATGCGCGTGTCTAGACGCTGCAAGTCCACTGTATTCCGCCAACTCTAGTGATGTTATAAAATGGTATATATAAATATTTGACATTAAAATCTCTCGCGACCGCAGAATTTTGCTATGCGACCCCATTTGGGGTCGCGACCCATAGTTTAAGCAGCCCTGCTCTAGAACACCCAAACGTCAGAAAGGGTATAAATAAGTATTTTTATAGATAACCTTCTTTAGAGATTTTCGAGACCTTTCCTTTATTTATGAAGTCGAATCTTGGAGTACTAAAGAAAGGCACTCAGATGTATCTATTATTTGTGATCTAATAATTCAGATGTATCTAATAAATTGCTACAATTTTATATTTCGCCTGATACTTCAAAGAGCGCTTAATCCTCGGCGAACACAGTACGGTGGGAGGTTGGTGTAGATAGGCTGTACCATTTTTCTGGCAGAAATTCATATTTTCTCTTTCTCACGAATGAATAGTTATGGATGAATAAATTACTGAACACTTATTTGCATGTTGAAGGAGCATTAGCTTTTCTACATCCATTTATTGTTAATCTATTCAATAATTTATTCACTAAATTTATAGTTTGCATGCATTAATGAATTTACAAGTGAAAGGAATAAAAGCAATTCTCATCTATACAATGAATAATTACTGAAAAGCACATATTATTGTTGGTATGTTGATCTTTGCCGCTAGCCAGCGCTGCTGTCGATTGGCGGCCAGACTCTGTTAGAAAATTGTAGGTTACACTTTGGTACCCTACAATTTATTTATTGGAAACAATATTAATTTCTGCTAATTTGTTTTATGTTGATTTTATACAATTGGTGAAACTATTCTTATCGACTGTGCTAAGTGTGTGATATAAATTGATGTCTGACCCAGTAATATTAACAGTTGATATAACAGTTAGTCATGTGACAGCCATTACTAAGGTTTTTATAGATTGTGTTGTTAAAAGTTTTTGTTTAAATATAAATAGGCATATTTTATTAATCAGTGAGATTAATATAATTAAATGGAAGTAGACGTAAAATATGCCAATTTAACATCTTCAAATGTGATATGAATTTATTGAGCTATTTGTCTTTTACTTCAATAATTTGCAATAAGTCATGTGTATATAATATATTTGTATTAACCTCATAAGATTAATTAATTTAATCTGTTTGCCTTATGCCATTATTCGCATCGCTGGTTTGATTAGAGCGCTCATTGAGAAATTAAAGGGTTCTCTATTTAATGTTCATATTGAGAAATTGATGAAAATTTAATCCTTTAATCATTATATTATACATATTAACAATTAATCTAATTAAGTAATAATGTTTTTTTCCTCCATTAAGTAATCCCAGATAGGAAATATTATTCCACATAATGTATTACATGTATTTATGTCTCTATTAATTAGATAATGCAAAATTAACAAAATTTAATTATTTATAGAGTAATATTTTTGTTAAATAGTATTTTAAAATATTAGAAATTGCAAAAACAAAACTGGAACTATAATATAAATAATTATCAACGGTTTAATAAAAGGAACACACACACAAAAATACATACATTTATGGAAAAATTATCAAATAAATAAATACATGAAAGAGTAAATAATGCTAAACTAATTCAACTTACTGTACTATACTATTTACAAAATAAAATCATTAATATAGTACAGAGAGATTATAAATTTATTAGCTGTAACGGCCACATGTATTTCAAGTAAGAAACACTTTATTTATTAATTCAGATCGTTGACGTTCCTTTAATTTAAAATCATAGATTAGATGTACTGGAGTGGAGACTGAGGAGTCTGACTATCACAGGAGCAGACTGGCGAAACTATTATTTTTAATTTGTGTAGATAATCATTAGATGATCCGTGGCCAGAAATGAATTGGACCATCTTGAAATTGATTTTAAATGCTTTGTCTTCGTGAGTTGGGAAATACTCCTTAGTGGGGATAATCCATTCCTACTGTTCTGCCAACAATCCACCCAGTGAGCTAATTAAAAATTAGTAATTTTTAAATAAGAGGTAGGGAATTTTGTTGAAGGCTAAAAAGAAGACCATCATCTACAGCTCTGTCTCTTTAGCCTTGCTGTCTGCAAACTCATTTTCCACAATCCTAGCATGGGAGCTTGACTTTATTAATGCTAATATTATTTTTCAGTAACACTCAATTCATTAATTTAATTTTTAATAAAACTGTTTTGAAACCTCTCTATATTCAGACGGGTGTTGGTGTAGTGGTTATGTGCATGAACATATAAGTTGAGTCCCGCATATTACTGCTAAATTTTATAGTTGTTTAGAAATGTTATTAGTAAAGTATGTGCTTCCGTCCCGTCCACGACACCTAATTTGGTAATTGAACGTTAAGCCCGCCTGAAAAAATAGACATTACTTTACTTTTTTACTAACCTCCTCTATATTTAGCTATTCATTCTGTGGCTTTTTAAATTGCACCTGTCGGATTATTAGAGCAATAATCGCTTACCCTAAACTCCCCTTCCGCTATCACTTCTGCTATTCCATACAACAAAAGCAGCTCCCACTTTCTTAACCATTCTGCTGCCATCGGTGTATAAATCTGACTATTTTTACCATTCACAACCCGGTTTATCTAAATATTAAATCGAAATAATGGGCGGGATAGGGTTGATTTTTCCAACTCCATCTGAGCATTCCATTTTTTTTTTGCAGTTAAATCACCTACACAGCTTAAACCTTCTCCTAACTCTATAATATCTAGCTTTGGGTACAATATGGCAATTATGCAGCTTGCTGTAAAAGTTACTGTTTCGTATGATTTAATAATACCCAAAATAATATAGTAGGTACGTTGCATTCTCTGTAACTTATGTATATATTTTTGTTATTTCAATGCACGTACCCCACAATGTTGAGAAGTGGCAAGAGCTCCTTTATAGATCACCTTTAATGAAAAAACAAAAAAATATGTTTGCGTATTTGGATGAATTTGGATGATGTATGTGAATGTTGTGTAAAAAGGTGATATGTTGAGTGGAATGCATAATAAAAAACCATATTTAGGTATACATGCTTGCGAGGATGTGAATGTTGTGTGAAAAAGTGAAATAATGACTGGAATTCATAGTTATAAAAAAACTTAATTATAAAAATCGCTTAATTTTAAATGATGTTAGTTTAAATCGTTATTTAATTTAAATTTATTTTTATATATTTTATGTTTTATTTTGATTAGTTAATTGTAAAGTAAATCTCCCTCCAACAACAGAGTTTAAAAAATTAGACTCCCACGTGGTGTGTCCATTGTAAGGAAAATTTGCCCTTTAACAACCCAAACACGTGTTTTCCCACCCAGCTGACCATACCTTTTGACCTAGTTTAAGAGTTTAGTTTTAAATACAGTTAAAACCAGTCAGTGTGTAAACTAAGTTTGCTCTGTGCAAGTCTGGGTGGCTGTCACACTGTCCCTGAACACGCAATCCTGAAGAATGGGCGAACGCGAACCGGTCGATGACCACAAAATGAAGCAGTCTTAATCCACGGAAATGTGCCTCTTGATTCCTAGATGTTACTGTTCATTTTCATTAAAATGATGCACAATAATACCAACTATGGTAAAATAAAAGTTAAGTACCAATAAATGATGAAAGTTTTTACAAGGATAAGAATGCAATATTATTTGTCTGTGTATCAGTTAACATTTTGAATTTTAATGGCTTAAAAAAAAAATAAATAAAATAAAAATCATATCGTTGAAATTTTCAAATACAAATGCCCAAAGAATTTGTTGAATGATTAAAACTTGCAACACCAAGCGGCTTAATTTTGGAAATAATGAGACCCGTTGCAAAGAGCCGTTGAAGAAGAGCTTTTAAGTGTTCAGGAGCGTTAGTTATTAGATATCAGGCTATAAAACCAGAATTCACTATGCCGTATAAAAGATCTATTGTGACTCTTCTTGGATATCAGTATGAAAAGTAGATAGAACGGTAGAAGAGTAGGATAAAGTGTTCGATCTATAAGTTCGTGTGTGTTTGTATTGGTGAGGTAGAGATTTGCCTGTGGGTACGTTAAACTCAATCATATTTCTATACAATCAACTACCTCTGCACGCCGTATAGTAAGTGTGGGAATTGTGTCAGTGTTGTTCGAATAGTTGGACAAAATATTCAGCCAAGAATCCTGAACAAATGACCGTAGTTCTCTTCCACCTGAAGGGGACTCAGCAGTATTGCTGAAGTGCGAAGTCTTTGTAAAATTGTTTCAGAAGTTAAATTATACTTTTAAATAAAAATAAATTGGCACAGATAAACTAAAAATAAAATCAGCATTTCTTATAGTCACTTTTTGAGAAGTTTTTTTTTTTTATTTCACTCTAGGTATTTTAAAATTACTTTGTGTATTCACAAATTTTTTTTTTTTACAAATTTCCATGAAACTTTTTCTTTATTTATTTTTTTATTAAACAAATTCTAAAAAGTTCTAAATAAAGTAAATATTTGTTTTTCTTTTAAGTGCTTTAACATTGAAATGTAAATAAAGAACAAAAATAGAAATAGAAGGAATTTATAAATAGTTATTTACCCTCTAAGAAAGGGTCTCCCTTACATAGGGGATGTGAAGTTATTATTAGTTATAGTTGAGTTATTTTTAAATCTTTAAAACTTTAAAAATAACTTTCCAACTTCAACACTTTAGACTTTACTTACTTTGTTTTCATTATAAAATTTGTATTTATTTTACATGTTCATTCGGTAAATATCTTGGTTGAATGTTTTTTTTTTTCTGTTTATTTTGAATTAATGGCCAATAAGATTTATTTTACGATCTGATAATTGCTATAAACAGATTAGGTGTGCGCTATTAATTAGACGATGAATCGTGTATTGATTGGCAAGTTTTTGACAGTATTAATAATTTTTACATAAAGAACGAAGCCTCCAGTAGAACTCATTCTGTCTGTATATTTAAACAGAGATTAAAATTAAATCAGTAGCTTGCATCAAAGGGCAACAGAACATTTTTGCTAACTGGCTCTTAATGCTAAATATCAAATTTCAATATTTTTTGTTTACACATTTTTTTTTTTTTTTAACTAAAGGGTGACCTAGCGTCTTTGGTTTCCCGCCATTAGATGTCTCGCAGCCCAGTATATCTTCACCTTTCTTACGTATTTATTGTCGGCAACACAGCCATGTTTTATGTGGCTCCATGACTCCAAATGGGAACAGTCATTACCTCAGAATCGCATAGGGTACAAATAAGGTTGTTGACCTCCCCAATGTGGCTCAGGTCACTAAAACAGTCAGCTTCTACACTGTACGGAAAATTACCTGGTATGTGTAGTCAATAGTTTCTTCGAGGTTTTTCCCCATCGTTTCTCATCAGCCAGTTCATGTATTTCCCTCGGATATTGCGGATGATTCTGTGTTAGCTGAATGGAAAAAACGTTTATTTTTTCAGTGTGATCCACTTCCGAACCATTTTTTGCCCAGATACGATCCGCCTACTTGTTCCCCAGAATTTCACAATGGCTTTTACCAAATGGAGCACCACTTCCACACATCAGGCTTGGTTGATACTTATCAAATCTTCTACAAATATGATAATACTAAGCAATAATTAGAAATAAAAAAAAAAAAAAAGTATTTCTACGTTGCGATAAATTAGAAGTAAAGTTTTAGTTAGTGCGTGGGATTTCCTTTTTAATAAAGGCTCAGAATATGTACAGGAGCATCACTTTCCTGACACCGCCAACACTCACACAATGCATATAGGACCTGCAAACTATTTGTGTATAGCGTACACTGTAACAAACCTCACGATAACACCCTATGATACAGTCAGGGGCACCGGAAAAGGCTACCGGAACTTCTTTTGAAAAAAGTGGATTTAATTTGGATTTATATATATAGCCACTTCATCAAAACATTAGTCATCAGATGCGAGGAAATAATTTACTATAAAATATTCAGTAATGTTACACTTCCGGTTGATAGACGAAGTTTTGTACGAAGTATTCACTTCCGGTATACGTACGAAGTTTTGAGCTACCTGCGATTTTTTTACTTCTGGGATACTTTGTTTAATTCTCTGTCACACAGACACAGAGACAGACTGACGGACCATTTGATAAAAACTTTTTTTTTTCCACATAGAAGACATCAAGACCATGAATTACCAGTGAAGTGCTGTGAAGTTCTCACACTACTCATTGACAATTTTCTCCAAACTTGGAATTTTTATTTAAGTTCATTTGCCTATCATTCTAATTACATAATAAAAAGGGGACTTTATACAAGCGCAACAATTCAGCTCCCCCCCAAAATCAATTTTCTTGGAAAAAAAGAAGTTAGTAATCAAAATTGTTAGTTCTACATAAGAAAAATTGATTTTATCATATTTTAAAGAACCCAAGAGTATGTTAGTGGGGAGGGGGAAATATATGTGCAGAAAACTGCACAAAAAATTGAGAAAAAGTCGCAATTTTGGTCACCAAATTTTCTTGAAACTTTAGTAATATTTCAACAACAAGTTTAGTAAAAATCCTTTCGTAATATTATATTTTATAGGTGATAAGAACTGTAATAGTAAACTGAAATGCCATTTTCAGGAATTCAGAGGAAAATTTGACGTCATTTCCTACTAAAACTCGTTTCCAAGAAAATGCTACAACTTAAAAGTGTCAGACATACATATATATGTACACGAAACACAAACAGATGAAAACAATACAATTCCTAAAAACCACTTTTTTCAAACTCGGAACTCAAAACTTGTATTTCCGGTTTTGAAAATTATTGACAACATCGTAATAATTTCTCCTTCACCAATAAGAGAGAGAGAGAAAAAAAAGAGAATTTCATCCTTTGTAATAATTAAATATAATTTTAAAATAAATAAAATATAAAAACTAAATAATTTCACTTTTCTTTTTTAAAAAAACACTCCCACGAACAGACTAAAAACTGGATTATTATTATTATATTTATTTTATTATTTTGTACCCCTACTCTTTCCCTTTCACCCTTGTTTTTTTTTTGTTTTATTTTGTTTTGTAAATGAAAGTGTTCCACTTTCTCATTACATGCATTCGGCGGCGGCGAGGGGGGTGGCACATTCCCATGAAAGTGCAACAACATTCTTATTGCTATGTAATTTCTAGTTATTTTTGAAATCTTCTTCCTTGCATTACATGATTTGTTATAATGAATTTTTACTTTTCTTTTCTTTTTTTTTATAGATAGAACGAGAAAGAGGTTTAATAATCATTATCTGTCGAGAAGACAGATGGTTACAACAGATATTAAAACATTGAAGTAAATGTCCAACCCTATGTAGTTTTCTATTTTTTACTCTTGTTGTTTTTTTTTTTTTTTTTTTTATATTACAGATGAATCTATTTAAACGTATAATGCTCTCTTTAATAATGCAAAGGTTTCTTCCTTAATTACGTTGTTAATGAAAACAGTAAATTTTCTTACATTAAATAAAGAAGTTCATGAAATAGAATTTCCTCTGAATGGGATACATTTTCTTTAAATTTCTAATTTTACTCATTTGTCCACAAATACCTTTACCCAGACATATAAGAGGAAATGTGAGATTATATTATTACAGTCCATTAGACAGCGCCAACAATCAACAAAACAAATAACATTTGTAATTTATCGCCTCAAATTACGCAGAACTATTTTAAATCTTTTTCGGAAAACTGGTGCAAACAAAAATGATTGGTTTATATATACGTATATCTGGGTGTAGTTAACATTTCAAGTTTAAAGGAAGTCGATATAGTTGTTTTTGAGAAAAAAAAAACTATTATTATTATTATAATTGAATAGGAAGATTATTGTTGGTACTTTAGAGAAAAACTTGACGCTATTTCCCCCCAGAACCTCCCCACCCCCAAATCAATTTTCTTAAGATAATATTTCCAATAAAAGCGATAGTGTGTAGATAGTAAGCTAAGTTTTTTTTTACAAAAAAAAGAATATCGTTGGAGCTATTTGCGAGAAATGCTCTAAAAAGGTGGGGGGAAAAAAATATATATTAATAACGTCGCAGATACTTAATTTTTCTTGAAACTTTCGTATTACATGCGTATTGTTAATACTAAAATTGGAATACCAAGTTTAAGCTTACTGCGATTTCTTTGTTTTTGAATTATTTTGACACATACACACATATATATACTCTGTACATACGGGGAGGGTGTTGGTGTAGTGGTTATGAGCATGGACTTGTAAGTGGAAGGACCCCAGTTCGAGTCCAGCGTAATACTGCCTAAATGTTATATTTGTTTAAAAAATGTTAATAGTAAAGTAGGTGCTTCCGTCCCGGTCCACGACACCTAATTTGGTAGTTGGACGTTAAGCCTGCCTGAAAAAATAGGCATTACTTTTACTCTGTACATACATACTTTGCTATACTACATACTATATATATATATAATTCCTATAAACATTTTTAACTTTTTTTTTTCGTATTCAATCTTAAAACACTTAATTGCTGCATGGAAAGTTGATGTTTGTTAACACTTGCAAGTAAAATGTAGCCGACTAAATAATTACAATCTACATGTATATTTCATAACACTTTACTGACATGTACACACACACATACGCACACACGCATATATATATTTAAGGCCAGCCTTAATGGACCTTCTTGGTTGGAATAAATTTGGCGTTTTGGGTTATAACTTCGAACAACTATATCTACACAGAGAAGAGAATAGCTAAGTGGTTAGCGTGCTGGACTCACACGCGGAGGACCCGGGTTACAGTCCAGTTATGCTACCCTTAGTTTTTTTCTTCCTAGGAGCCTCTATAGCTCACTATTCGGTGATAGGGACAGTGTTGTCTGTAGCGACAATACACTGTTCGAAGGCCGGCAGTGCACTGAGAATGCTCCGGGCGCCAATGACTATAGATGTTAACGCGCCTTAAATTAAAAAAAAAAAAAAACCTACATCTACAGTTCTAGGATTCTGATAATTTGCTAATTTATCAAAACACTTTATTCCATTAATCCCAAAGATGCTGTTATGTAAAACGGTTGATTGGATATGACAAATGCTGGACAACACGCGTGAGTGTGTATGTGAAAACAAACTATTTCAAAAATGAAAAGTTGTATCAGGTTCAAACATGGTATTCCCTTTAGATACTACCACTCACTCATCTGACACCAAAGGTTTCGGACGAAATCCATTAACTGGAAGTAGCAGTAATAGAAAGTCGTATGAGTGAGTGTTTCACACCAAATTTCTCTAAAACTTCTTTCTGAGATTATTTCTTTCTTTCGCTAGGTTTGTTTGGTTTAAAAGCTCATATACTACTAGTTATCTAGCACTTCGACAAATAAAACAGATACTAACATAAACTAAAAATACTTCATTAATATCAGAATATAAACTGTTTCACATCATTTTTAAATGACCGAATAATTACAAAAAAAAATAATAATGAAATTAATACAAATTGTAACACTAATATTGAAATATTTCAATAAAATGATGTTGATTAGATTGTACAATACAATAATTAAGATCTATGTATTAATAAACACTGCTGAGCCTTTTTAACAATCTAGTGGTGGTCTGTTCTTTATTTCTTCATATTTTTTTATTAACTTGACATTCGACAATTTTTGACGGTCGAATTACAAAGGAACCCTTGTTTAACCTCTATTTAACATTTCTTTCTTTTTATTACGCATTTCGTTTAATAACTAAATTTCTTTACATATCTTTATTTTATTTTTTTATTTATTTATTTTTGATTTTTAAAACTTGAACTTAGCTTTTCTAGAATTTATTCTTTTATCAAAAATATGAACCGTTAACTTGGGGTTTATGTATTGTTACGACTCCTTTTTTCAGCCAAAATGTTTATTCCATCGACATCCTTTAAATACAGCTACTATTTATATTGAAAATAAAAAAAAAAATTGTATTCTTGAAAGTGTGGGTGGGTCCGCAATGCTGGATAACATCTGGTATTTTATCCGTCGTATCAGGAACAAAACTAATATACATGCTACGACAGATAAAATACCGGATAATATGTATTCTGTTTGCATTTATTTAATGCATGCCTATTTCTGATTAGGCAAGCCTTGCTGACATCTTTGTATCGCACGACAGTCGTTTAAAAATTTCATTTCCACCGGTCAATTCTTTGGCGGATGTCGATGTAGATTGTTGTAGGGATTATAGCACTACGACCTGAAGGATCTATTGTGCCCCCGGAGCCTTCTCAGTGCAGTGCCGGCCTCCAAGCAGTGTTCACTAGCTACAGAGAAAACTGCCCATCACCGGACAGTGAGTTGTAGAGGCTCCTGGGAAGAGAAAATCTAAGGGCAGCATGCTGCATGCTATATTCGAACTCGAGACTTCCGCGTTGCTAGTCCAGCATGTTACCACTGAGCTAATCCCTTTCTTCTCTTTTGGTTTACGCCAATTAACTAGGGGCGGAAACCCAAATTTCTGTACTGTGTTTGTCCTTGTCTGTAAAGAGTAGGAGTGTATATAGTTTAAGTGTATTGTGTACTGTTCTGACGAAGTTCATGGACCAATGGGATCGCTACTCCTCAAGTAACTGCATGCAATAGATACTCCTTGCGGGCGATACTTTGGCGGTTAGATCAGTATAGTTCAATAACTGTCTCGATTTTTAGATAGTATGATTCAAATGATTGACTACCTTTTTGAAGCATTAGCTTTTCTTTTTGCATAGAAAACACATTTCAAAAGACGTTTTAAAAGAACTATTTACAGGACAATTATACTGTCAGATTCGCCCATAGGACACATCTGAGATGATGAGTAATATAGTTATGTATTTTCTTTAAACTTATTTTGCACTAATTTATCCCAATATAAATATAGAGATGGCGGGAGGATAAGTAACATTCAGGCGGATAGAAGATGTGATTGTAGTCCAGAATAGAGCGCCAATAACATTGAGCCAATCTCGCATGTAACAATTTAAAATTTAACCTCCGAAATACAGAAGTCAATTCTGTTGGAAAAATATTTCAAATGAAAGTGATAAGTAGTTTTCAATCACTGCTGTTAGCATTCCAGCTTTAAAGAAAATCCTTGTAGCCGCTATCGAGAAAATCGCGAAAAACTGAGAACAAAACAAAACCATTTAATAAAGTCGTGCGGTTGATGGATTCTAACGGAAATCTTTGGTGTCAGTTCGTGATGATAATATCTGAACGAAATATCAAATTTGAACTCCCTGCAATTTTTCGTTTGTGTTGTTACCACACACGCACACACACTCATTTATAACGACCATTCGCTAAGAACCCTGTTTTTTTCATACCCAGGGGACCTCAAAAAACAGGTATTATTGATGGAAAAAATCTATTTTGAAAATCTGACACGATTACAATCGTTTACATGGGAGTAGCACAAAGTAAAAACATCGTAACAAAATAGTACAAATTTTAAGTGAAATGAATTTCAGCATTGACAGAATTCCAAATTTGAAGCAAAAAAAAAACAAGCTAAACCGGAATGTGACTTTTCAAAATAAGTTTTTGAGTTTTTCAGGTTTTTTTTTTTTTCAAAAAACGGTTGAAACGATTTTTCTTTAAACTTGATATGCCCATTTAACAGATATAAACCTATGACTTTTATTTGTAATATTTTTCCCCAATAAATTCATTTTGAGGTAGCTTTGGGGGCTTCTCAGTTACGATTAAATTTAATTTGGGGTACATTGTATTGAGACAAAGATATATATATATATATATATTTGTTTTGTTTTTTTGTCTTTATTAAGAATCATAATACATATACAAAATGACAATAAGCAGTATACAATATTATAGAACAAAAAGAATATAAAAAACAAAACTTTCCTTGTAAATGAAAAATAAAAAATAAAATTAATTCAATAGACCGTCGGTGAAGTCTTGTTACTATTATTAAGAGAGGAAAACATAGAAAATCATATATTAACTACTTTTAAGAAAAAAAAACTGCATTTAGTTGATGGTGGAAAGAAAAGCATAAATTAAAACAAGCGAAAAGCCGAGAAGAAAGTTAAACATGGTTCATTTTGTACTGATATAAAGATTTACAGAAATTCGCCAAAGAAGGCCAGTGTCTACCATTCAAGAAGTCCAAAGTGCCAGATACCGAAAGGCATTGGCTACCAAGCCATTTCAATCTAAGATCATTAAGTCTACTATAAACAGCCAAATAGTGATAAGACCTATCCAAAATAGTAGTTCACAATTTTCTAGTTCATCAGTCAGAAAAACTGGCCGATGGCTTAAATTCAATATTCCAGCACGAGCTTTTTCATTATCCATTTAATCTGATAGAATGGGACATTCGAATTAAGATGATGGTTTGTATCTAATACAAAGTTTAGTTCTCTATAAATCGGATATAGTTCATATTTCTTTACATTTTCTTTAAATTGAATTTTGAATTCAGTTCTGAATTTATGACATATTTATTTATTTATTTATTAAATTTTAACAACAAACGGCGTAAGCCTTATGGTTGAAGTCATTACATACATACAATTAAAAGTAAAGTAATACATGCTCATATTAACACTTCATGTAATGCAAAAATGTTTTCTTAAACAGTCCAGATGCCATTTGAAAGCCCACATCACCAGGAATATACTCATTCCATGACCTGCATAATCTACAAATGACGTCAGCATTGAACAGCGCAGTAGTCTTAAAGGCAGGGACCACGAAATGCGAAGTACTGCGCAAGCAGCGAGGTGGCACATGAAAAGGAATGGCAGCAAGTAGCTCCATGCAATCAATTTCGCCATTCAAGAACTTCTTCAAGAATAAAATCCCAGCATTTCGTCTTCTAGACTCTAAAGAGCATAAATGAGTAGCACCGCTGGGTAACCTTTTTTTAAAAGTCCTGATGAAACGGTTTTGTATAGCTTCCAGTCTGACTATATCCTTCTTGGTGTAAGGACACCAAACCAATGACGCGTACTCAAGAAGGCTTCTGACATATGCATTGTACACAGTTAGCACCGCTTTGGGATCTCTAAGATCACGAGTGTGCCTTAATACAAAACCCAGTGCTCTCGATGCTTTCCTGCAAACATATTCAAACTGTTTTGTGAAAGAGAGGTCATGACTCAGAGTAACTCCTAAATCCATAACGTTACGAGTCCTCTCCAATGGTTTGCCATCAATGAGGTACTGATAAGATATACAAGTCTTTTTGCGATAAAAAGAAATGACTTGGCATTTTTTAACATTTAGCTCCATGCCATTACTGCAGCACCAGTCAGAAATAATGCGGAGGGTGTCTTGAATTATAATGCAGTCCGACTGGGAAGCAACTTTCTGGAAGAACTTCAAGTCATCCGCAAATGCCAGTACCTCAACATCCGAGATCCTTAGTAGAAGGTCATTAATAAAAATTAGGAATAGCCACGGTCCAAGGTGTGATCCTTGAGGTACCCCAGATACAACATCAAACCAACGTGATAACTCCGAATGACACTTCACCCGGCATTTTCTACCACGAAGATAATCTTCAAACCATTTCAGCATAGGACCACACAAGCCTAGCAACTCCAGTTTCTTCACCAACAAGGAGTGGGGCACACGGTCAAAAGCCTTTCTGAAATCAGTATAAACCACATCAGCATAAAACGGAAACATCTATCAAATGTATTTATATTGTTTAATTTACAAAGATATATATTATATATGTATATAAACCTCACAACCTTTTTTTATGGCCAACCCATCTAAATGTTTTTCTAAATATTGTAATTTTAAACAACATTTTTTTTTTTAATTAAATTGTATTAATTGGAAGTAAGAGAAAGTCGAGAAAATACCAAATTTTTTTGTTTTCTAATTTTTTTTCATTTTACAAATTTTCATTTTCATATAATAAGGAAATTTGAGATAGAAAATTGTAATATTACATTTTAAATTCAGCTGAATAAATTTGAATGGTAATATAATATTATGTTACTCGTAATGACTCAGAAGTGTTGATACCATTATGTAAATATGATTTTAAAACGGACTAATAGACAAAGAAGTAAAAAATATTAGAATTTGTGAAATGTTATCATACACACATTAATAACCACAATTACCTCCCTAATGTTAAGGTTATCCTTGTTATATATCTCTTTTCATTTAATGGAGGTTATTTTCCTTTCCCCGAAGGAAATATTGCCATATCATAATCATAAATAAGAATTGTTATACCATGTGATGATGTCGGACATTACATGGATCACCTGGCTTTTTATACTATGCCTAGTATAATAGATATTATTCTGTAATAATAAGTCCCTGATCCCACTTATATTATAATGAAGTAGCGTATTTATTTAAACCAGACTGTACAAGTGTCATTGATGAGAATAATTGATGAAATACTCGGTCGGCGACTTTTAGATGCAATTAAGAAAAAACAATTCTTTCATTCCTCATTTTAGACTTCCAAAAAGTTTCAGTTTATTGCTTAATATCTAGAATAAAATTACAAACAAAAAATTTGTTTTTTTTTTCTCATTCATTTAAATCTTTTTTCAATTAAATTAAATCTGGTGTGAAACATTCATCCAATTTTCTCTTACAGCTGCCAATACAGCGTATATAAAATGACTTTACAGCTGTCAATTGGACAGCTGACAAACATAAGTATATAAAATGACAATTTTTACTTTCTCTTACTCCCAGTAAGAGGAAGTATTGTAATCGTGTCAAATTCACGATATCGAGTTTTCACCGGAAATATCCGTTTTGAGGTCCCCTGAGTCCAAAAAAGTGGTTTTTAGCAAATGGTTCTCTGTGTGCGTGTGTGTGAACAGCATAGCTCAAAAACGAAAAACCGTAGAAAGTTGAAACTTGATATTCCATTTAGGTATCACCATGGATCTGACAGTGGGTCATCTGTCAAAATTCCTCAACCGGAAGTACCACTTTACTTGTAGGTTTTTTTACTTTTTTGCGTTTTTCTCAAAAATAGTTCCGACCATTTTCTTCAACCTCTTGGTATATCAACTACAACATACAAAGAGCTACAACTTTTATTTGAAACATTTCTCCGGGAAAATTCATTTAAGGGCACTTCTTGGGGAGGGCTGGGGTTAAGTTTTTATCTTAACTGCTATTTCAGTTTATTAGAGAATTTTGTCATCTAAATAATGTTAATTAGAATTAAATATGTTGTGAAATTCCGAGTTTGAAAAAAATCGGATAACCAGAAGTGCGTTTACTTTATCACTTTACTAAATGATTTTTTCACTTTTTCGCGATTTTCTCAAAAATTGCTCCTATGATTTTCTTGAAACTTCTTATATAAACTAAACATACAAAGATCTACAACTTTTATTTAAAACATTTAACTGGTAAAATTCATTTAAGTGCACTTTTAGGGGAGGCGTGGGGTTATATTTTTCTCTAAAGTGCTCTCATAGTTGATTATACAATTCTATCATCCAAACAAAATTAATTAGAAATAAATAGATGGCCAAAATTCGAGTTTCAAGAAAATAGTAAACCGGAAGTGCGCTTTTACTGAACAGTTTTTTCAGTTTTCGACGAATTTCATTAAATTTGTTACACAAACTATAAAATTTGTCAATTATAATTTTGAGAACTGGAGTAAGAGAAAGTTGTGTGAGTGTTTCACACCAGATTTTTTGTGATGTGATGTGCCTGTACCAATGTGTGGATTTTTATATATTATATTTATATATTATTTTTATATTTATAAAAATTTGATGTCGGTATTGGTACTTAAAACATTACTAAGATATATGACCCAGCAAAAAATCGATGCTAACTGATTGACATATCCTTTGAACCGAAACACTTTATTTAGGTAATAAAAATTTCCGTTAAGTTAACCACTTAATTTTCGAACTCAAACGGTACAACTCTTTTTTTCACAGTTCTCCTCTGGGTGCACAGTGATTTATTGTTAATTTAACATATTTAATTGTAGGGGAGGGATGCAAGTTTTTACCTGACTCCTGGCTTACTTCATGATTTCTGTCTAGCCAAGGTACTAATAATGATAAGTAATGTAAGTATTTAAAAAAAAGATGTTGAACCCCCACATATTCAAGTCAGGAGCCGCCACTGGTATGGAGACAATATAAATTAATAAATAAAACCAAATAACATTGGAAATTTAACGTCACCAATTCCGCGCAAAACTCCCTCCCCCCCAACAACAATTTTTTCTGTGCAATTAGCACACTAAGTTTAAAAAAAATCGTTATGGCTGGGTTTCAGAAAATGCCAAAAAAAAAAAACTCAAAAAGCTATTCTATAAAGTCGTAATTTTTGGCTGACCGATATTTTTCAAATTCCAAATTCTAGCTGTGCTTCTAATATAAGTGTTATATAACAATACTTGAATGGTCATTTTCTCGGGAAAGTGATGTTTCAAATAAAAGTAATTCATTTTTGAAATATTTTGTTAACCCAAAAATTTGATAAAATCACAATGCCTTCCTCTTTATTAGAAGTAAGAAGTGAGTTAATATTAACAGTGGACACTCTGGCTTTAGTATTTATAGTGCACATTTTTTCCCCTATTAAATGGCGACTTAAGATAATTTACTGATTAAAATAGGTGATTATCATTAAATTGAATAAATGAGTAGAACTTGTTACAATGTTGTGTGGAGGTGACTCATAGAAACGGGAATTGTTGTCAAAACAATGAACCAATCCCTCTTACTCTCTCCTTGTCTTTGTATATTTTGTGTTTATCAATTTTGTTTGTTTCATTTCACAAGTTGTTTGTTTCCTATTTGTTTTTGTTTTTTTAAAACAAGAAATAAAAATAAAAGAAATTTAAATAGGTCCCTTTTTTTTTTAGGTTACAAGTTATTAACCTTTACTTTTTGACGAGATTTTTCACAAAAGTGGAATGACGTGATTTGAAATATTAATTTCCATGGATACACGTAATATTTACTTTAACACCTCTACGTCTTTAACAGGCCAACACCCATCGTTGGCACAGGATTTTTATGAATACAAAAATAAAGAAAAGGATTCTGGTGTGAATCTGTCACACGACTTCCTGTTAATGTTTCTTCTGTACTGCTGTATGTATAAAAATACACAATTTAATTTTTTTACATTTCAAATATTATTCATTTGTTCTCACATAAATAGTGAGATAGAGAAGGACTAGTATCTACCCAGGCGGGTACTTGAAGTGATTTCACTGTAGTTCAAAAGTGAGCGTCATAATATTGAGCAAACTTTTGAAATTTAATGTCCACGGTTCCCCAGAACCCTTCAAAAAACAATTTTACCACAAAAATCTTGCAAAATATTTATTAACTACATTGCCTCATGCTTCCATTTTTCAGTGGATTTTCCTCTTTATGCAGACGATGTGAAAATTTATTAAGTCTTTAAATTCCCTATCTGATACTTTATTGTTACAAAATTCATTAGACAGTCATGAGAGAGATGGTGCATAAATAATAAAATACATTCTTAAACATTAATAAATGTAAACTGATATCTTTCTATCATGGTAGTTCACAGTTCACTCATTATTCCAAATTATAAGATATATGGCGTAACTCTAGAAAGGAATACTTCAGTTAAAGATCTTGGGATACTCTTTCATCAGAAATTAGATTTTAGTGATCACATAAGAACCATAGTTAGTAAAGCCAATCAAACTTTAGGATTCATAAATAGAAGTACAGTATATTTTAATAATAGGTTCCCCTTAATTACCCTCTATAAAGCCTTGGTCCGTCCAGTATTGGAACAATATGGAACAATAAAATGGAATCCCTATTTAAAAGTACATAAAGATGCGTTAGAATCAGGGCTATGGAGATTTCTTCGTCTTTTGTGGTTCAGAGAATCAGGAATATACATACGGTGATACACTTACGAACTGTTACTTGAAATGACTGGACTGAAAACATTTGACAGCAGACGATATAACTCTGACGTTATATTTACCTACAAATTAATGCACAATCTAATAAACTGTCCAGAATTATTGTACCTACATTCACTCGACTTTCATATTCCCCAACGAAATACGAAACAACACCTAACGTTTGCAAAGAAATCCTACCAAACTTACTACATTAAGTACTACGAACTGAATATAGTTTTTATCTTTAGAATTTTTATATTTCTTATGTTTATTTTGTAGTAATTCAACTTTTGTACAATTTATTAAGGCAACTAATCTTGTAACTGGATAATAATACCCGTGAATAAATAAATAAATAAATAATTAATTAAATAAATGTGATAAGTTTATGTGTGAGCCGTTAGTAAAACAAGTTTAAAAGAAATCATTGTAGTCATTATCGATAAAAATCCCCCACCCCCCAACTCAGAAACCTGGTTTAACCTGGTGTAAAGTCACACTTCCGGTTAGTCGATTTTCTTCAAAATTTGGAATTCCAACAATATTTCAAATATACATTAATATTATATACGTGTTAAAAAACATTCATTAAAATGAAATGATACTTTTGAGGAAAACTTAATACTACTCTTCACCTAGAACCCCCATCCCCAAAAAATCAATTTTCCCAAGAAATGTTACAAATAAAAGTAATAATTGATGGATTTTGCACGAAACTTTAATATATTTGCGGTAGTGTTATCTAAACCGGATACCAAGTTTGAACTTCCTACGATTTTTCTTTATTGAGATATTTTAGTAATATACAAACACTCACATATATATAAAAAACCTATATACACACACATACACACAAACAAACACTCCCAAATTATGAACGAAAATTTGTTACGATCGTAATACTTCCACTTACTAGAAGTAAGCGGAAGTTAAATAAAAGGAAGTAGGAAAAAATCTTATATGAAGAAGTGGAAGAATTTTAATCACGTCAAACTTGGAATTATTAACAACAAATATAAAGATTACTACAACTTTTATTTGAAACATTTTTCCGGGAAAATTGATTTAAGACGTGATTCTTGTGGGGAGTGGTGGGGTTACGTTAATGATTTCCTCTAAAGTCTTATTTCAGTTTATGATTATATCCGATTCTATCTATCATCTACATAATATAAATTACAATCAAATTTGATTCCAAATTTGAAGAAAATTCTGTGCGACCGGAAGTGTGACTTTATTAAACAGGTTTTTCAGTTTTCTGTAATTTTCTCTATAAAAAAAAAAAAAAATCTGGTGTGAAACACTCACACAACTTCTGTTACTCGTGTTCTCAAAATTATAATTGACAAATTTTATAGTTTGTGTACTAAATTTAACGAAATTCATTCGTCGAAAACTGAAAAAACTGATGAGTAAAAGCCACACTTCCGGTTTACTAAATTTCTTAAAACTGGGAATTTTAGCCATCAATTTATTTCTAATTAATTTTGTTTGGATGATAGAATTGTATAACACTTTAGAGAAAAAACATAACCTCACACCTCCCCTAAAAGTGCCCTTCAATGAATTTTCCCAGAGAAATGTTTTTTAAAAAAAGTTTTAGATCTTTGCATGTTTAGTTTTATATAAGAAGTTTCAAGAAAATCGTCGGAACCATTTTTGAGATAATTGCGATGAAGAGAATAAATCATTTTTTTTTTTTTTTTATTGTCTGTGGGGAGGGAGGACCAAGCCCTATGCTATCCAAAGCCCTTCTGGGCCTATATAGCTACCCCAAAGTTCGGAGCCTTCTCAGTGCACTGCCGGCCTCCGGACAGTGTTCTCTCGTTACAGACAACACTGTCCATCACCGGACAGTGAGCTGTAAGAGGCTCCTAGGAAGAAAAAATCTAAGGGCAGCAACTGGACTCGAACCCGGGACCACCGCATTGCTAGTTCAGCGCGCTACCACTGAGCTAATCCCTTCCCAATAAATCATTTAATAAAGTGGTAAAGTAAACGTACTTCCGGTTATCCGATTTTTTTTTTCAAACTCGGAATTTCATAAACATATTTAATTCTAATTAACATTATTTAGATGACAGAATTGTCTAATAAACTGGAATAGCACTTTATATGGAAACCTAACCCCACCTCTCCCCCCAAAAGTGCCTACATGCATTTTACCGGAGAAATGTTTCAAATAAAAGTTATAGCTCTTGTTATGTGTTGTTGATATTCCATGTATAAAGAAAATCTTCGGAGCCATTATTGAGGAAATCGCAAAAAAGTAAAAAAAAACAATCAACTAGTAAAGTGGTACTTCCGGTTGAGAAAAATTTGACAGTTAACGTACTGTCCAGATCCCATAGTGATACCTAAATGGAATATCAAGTTTCATCTTTCTACGTTTTTTTTTCATTTTTTGAGCTATGCTGTTCACATATATATACATACACACAGACCATTTGTTAAAAACCACTTTTTTGGACTCAGGGGGACCTCAAAACGGATATTTCCGGTGAAAATCGAAATCGAAAATTTGCACGATTACAATAACTTCCTCCTAACTAGGAGTAACCAGGAAGTAATAAAGACGCATTTGATTAAACTAAAACATTTAGTAAGAATTATAAGTTGAAGAAAATTTGCCATTTCCGTAAATTCAGGAATTGAAAATTGTGTGAGTGTTCATACCAGATGTTTTAATAATATATAATAATAATAATAAAAAGAGAATAACATTGCCAAGACTACTGTCTATATTATATTTGTGATTTTAAAACACATTCTAATTACGTATTCCAAAAAAAAAAATTAATGTACAAATCATTATAACCAGATTCAAGAATTTGTATGTTCCTTATTATAGCATCAAATTATAGACCTCTTTTATAAGACTTGTTTTCTCTTCTCCTACATTTATCTACTATTTTTTTCACTTCTCTCTTTATTTTTAAACAAAATTTCATCATGATTACAATTTAATGAAATTATCTAATATACAAGAGGCAGTGTAGCGAGAGAGATACTACTACTTTAACTTCCTTTTTAAGGTTATAATTTTTTTTTAGATTTTTTTTTTTTTAATAATTATTTTTTTATTTGAATGATTTGATTTTTTTTAAATAATTCGCAATCTAGTTGCTATTTCGCTCTCCTGAATCCTTTCTTGTTCGTCTAGCATTTTGTAAAATTAGCGCTTTTATACTTGTCATAGATTTCGACGTGAGTAAAAATAAAATTTACATTTTCATTTGGAGTCTGAATGATCCTTGCATCTAAATTTGACCATTCTGTGATAGTATTTTCGTCATTCAGTCTGTGATGGACACACATACACGGACATTCAGATGTCCACCTAAACGTAGGACGAATAGACATACAGACACATGTTTATATGTCACCTACGACGGCACAGGAGGTGTAGCAGTACCTCCTACCTTAATTGTCTCAACATTACACTATAGGCAAGCCAAGAGCTGCATACTTGCCCTTAGCATAACCAAAGAAAGGGTAGGCTTGACCACCATAAAAGCGAGGGAGTTTTCTATTGAAAAAAAATATAGTATTTTCATGCATCAAGAAGGCAACAGCACTAACGAGTCTAGCCTGTCACGCACTCCGCTCTATTAGCCTTACGCTACTCTTTCTCATCCTCTTGTTTAACTGTAAATTCCTGGCAGAAACTTTTGCTTTAATTAATATGCCAGTGAATCCGTGAGTGTGTGTACAATTCTCTGTATCTTACAAAATTCCCACGAGTCCCTTAGTGGATAGATTTAGACTATACTTTTAGTTTTAGTGTAGTTTATTAAAAATAAACCTCACAATTTACCTATTATTTCGACATAATCCGTTAATATATTTATATACACTTGTCTCATCTCTCTACAGTTATTATTTGCTTTTACTCCTACGTAGTATGAGGAAGTATTGTGATCGTGTTCGAAATTGAGTTTTCACCGGAAGTAAATGTTTTGAGGTCTCCTTGGGGGGGGGGGGGGGTAGTGTTTTTTGTAAATGGTCTTTATGAGTGTGTGCGTGGCCTACTTTCCACTAGTTTCGAAGATAATTTAGATCAATTTGTTTAAAGTTTAATTGCATTCGTATAGAAACATTGTTTATTATGACGTATACCTAGTGGAATTTTGAATCCAATAAACTCTATAAATTTTCTATAGGATCCACATTTACCCACGTCACTCTGGTACCTCTAACCCATAGTCTTGTAATACGTTGTTTCGTTTTTTCGCAGTATGTTTTGGATTGTTCTACTTGCCGCAGTAACCAATGCTTACTGAGATCCATTTTTAGTATTGATATCACCCACTTTTCATTTAAATTGTCAATTTATTTAGCAACCGTCGTAATTTCTTCTATGGTTGCTAAATTTTCTACATCATGCCAAGAAAAATCCAACTCATATCATTTTGAAGCCCCCCACCATATGTTTAACCGTACTTAACAATATAGTGTTTTAAAGCTTCATCAAGTTTTCCTCCATATAAGGTGCATTGAGAGTAAATTTTTGTTAATGAATCAGAAAAACTTTGTGGACGCGCTTTAATGAAACTTTAACAACGCGGTTTTTTGTTTTTTTATTTTTTGACGTTTTGTAGGAAATTTAGCACCCATGGAAATTAATTATGTCGGCTAATAAATAAATTGACATTTTAAATGAAATCTGGTCTAAGAATAGGATCTCTTTGAGCAACGGGTGCTAAAAGAAGACAACAGTCAAAATCGTACTGCAAAAAAAGTAGGTTAGAAGTACAAGCGTGGTCTCCACAAAATGTCTGACATATCTGAATCCTTAGCAAATTTAAGGACCTTATTGGTTTTAGAAATTCTTCAAGAGAAACGTTTTTTACAAGATTGTAATTAAAGATTAAACAAATTGATTGAAATTATCTTCGAAACTTGTGAAATGTATGCCACGACGATTAGAAGCTGTATTAAAAGCAAGAGTATATATAACACTGAATATTTAATAACACTGAATTACTCATATTCTAATTTTTCAGGCGGGCTTAACGTTCAACTACCAAATTAGGTGTCGTGGACGTGGGCGTAAGCACCTACTTTACTGTTAACATTATTCATACCAATATAAAATTTAGCAGTTATACGCAGGACTCGATCTGGGTTCCTCCCATTTACAAGTCCATACTCATAACCATTACACCAACACCCTTCCCTACTCCTATTCTAAGTAAATATTATATACATAAAGTGTCTAAATAATTTTGGCCATCTAAAATTTCATATTATTTTCATTAAACGATGAAAATATCTAGTGTATTAGTCATTACAACTAGTAATATGACTATTACTTATTTAATTAAATTAGTCTGAGTAAATTAAAATATTCAATAAATTCTTGATTTATTAATTTATTAATAAAATTACCTTGATTTTTTATTAATCATCAAAACTGTCCACTAAATTGTGTCCAGACTGTACATATACTTTGATTTACTACAGCTCTTTATTGAGTGACCCTTTGTCAAAAAGAAATTGACAAAGAATTTTGAAACATAAATCCACTCTTATTACTAATTTTCCTTGACTAACAGCCTAACTAATTAACTAATTTGATGTAATCTCCTACATCCATTAAAATATCAACTAAATAAGGAACAAAACAAATAAATATCTTGACATATTTATGTGAGTTATAATTAATGTTTCAAAGATAATTTTAGTATTTTATAAAGTTATATATTATATTACACCTATAAAAGGTTTAAAATAAGGGACTGACTGATATTATGTGTTCCCTTTAAAATGTCATATAACCCTTAACCCCTCCCCTCTCTCTTGTTTTGTAAGATCTTGATGGACCATCTACTATTTCGTCTGTATAGGTACTACTTTATATTGGTATGCACACATTACTAAGAAGACAGAATAGAAGGTTTTTTTCTTAATAACCCTTTCTAACCCTTTTATATTAGTTTTTTATTCTCT
This sequence comes from Triatoma infestans, assembly GCA_011037195.1. Classification (NCBI taxonomy): domain Eukaryota; kingdom Metazoa; phylum Arthropoda; class Insecta; order Hemiptera; family Reduviidae; genus Triatoma; species Triatoma infestans. Next base: position 165,943 of record JAAEAF010001174.1, on the reverse strand, counting down.
TGCTTCGACGTCCTTCCCCCCCACTTTAAAACCCCCTTACAAAAACCTTTAAAGAAAGAAATAACTGAATTTATTTTTTGTTCTTTTTTTTATTACTCTTCTAAATCTTTGTTCAGTCAGTGACTTTCATGTTATCTACTAAAAATTGTTCTAAGATTCAATAGTTAAAATCTCAAACATCATTTCTCATTAGTAACATTCTTTACGTATATTTCTGACAATTTAATCGAGGAAAAAAATTAATGTATTAACATTAAAGACTGTTTACTCTAAAAATTTAAAAAAAAAAATTGAAATAATTCTTATTAAAATAATAAAAATTTGTAAAAGTTTTACAACTTCAATTCTCTTACGAAATTTACCTCCCGTTTGATTGATTCTAAAAGAATGTTTAACAGTCCATTTAGTAGATGTAAGTCTAAATGATATAGAATACGAAATCAATACTTCTGGAAAGATGGTCGAAATTATGATTGTGAAAATTCACGAAAATCACCGTTAAAATTTACACTTCCGGTCAACCAATGTTTTTCTTCAAACTCGGAATTTCAGGCTAGGCATTTAATACAATTTATTATTGTTATAGATGGTATATAAGCTCAAACTTTTCCCATTTAATATTTTTATAAGATTATAGATATTAATAATAGAAAAATTAAGCAAGTAAATAGTTAAGAAAACATACGTTTATTTCCAAATTTTAATTATCTAAAACAAAACATATGAAAATAGTTAAATAAACTAGAGGATATGTAGAAAAAAGCCATACCTCACCTACATGTGGTATTCCCCTGGACAGCCCACACTGTTGAGTAGTAACCCGTTGAGGTCCGCCCACACTGTTGAGGTCCGTTAGGAATGCCGGAAAATTAAGAAATAATTATGTGGTTGTAGGGAAAAATCAGTTTCTGTGTTGAACTATGTCTTCTAAAGCTCTGGAACATCTTGTAAAAAAATAAGGAAAAAAACAGAATATTTTCAAGGCCAGAAACTTGAACTATAAAGAGAAGCCTACCAAAAGAATTACTGATAACAGAAATGGACTTCTAGAGACGTACTCTAAGCTCATCCTGAATAGAAAGAGTAAGGAACACTGAGATAAGGGCTGTGATGGAAGTAGAAAAAAGTATATTAGAGGGTGGGAGAATGTCGGAGGAAGCTCAATGCTTTAGCTCGGAGGGGTACGGTGCGCCTCTATTGGATACCCGGACACGCGGGAATAGAGGGGAATGAGAGGGCAGACCAGTTGGCTAGGGAGGGATCATCTCAACCATTTTGCGGTCCTGAACCAGCCCTGGCTGTCACAAAGACGTTTCGTGACAAACAGATTAGACTTTGGGAGACGAAAGTTTTGGAGAAACGCTGGGGGGACACGCAGGGGTGCCTCCAAGCCAAAAGATTTATAAAGACAAGTAGGCAGGGAACTTCGGAGTATCTCCTGTCCCTTAGTAGGACGGGTCTGAGGACCCTGATAGGGATAGTGACTGGACACACTTGGGTGTCCAGTCACTTGTTTAATATAGGGAGGACGTCCAGTCCCATTTGTCAGAACTGCGACGACGGAGTCAGGGAAACGGTGTACCACTACCTTTGTCAGTGTCCCCGTTTCGCTGGAACTAGGTTTCGTGTTTTTGGGAGGGCATCACTCTCGCAGGATTGCCTGGGCGAGTTGGAGTTTAGGGATATCTTCGGATATTGCAGATTAACCGGCAAGTTACCGGGGGAGATTAATTAAGGGGTTACGAGGGGTATCGGGAGGATAAGAGCCACACAGGCTTAGGTCCCGCGCCATTAGGCACCCGAACTACAATAATAATATTAGAGGAAATATGGAAAAAAAGGACGTTTAAAAGAATGCCCCAGGTATCTCATGAGAAACATTTCGTTGAAGTGAACTCTCCACACGAACTTGATGAATTTGCTCTGACGATGGATAAAAATCCGAAACCGGTGAGAAACAAAACTAATATGCATGCTACGACGGCTAAAGTACCTAGTATGAAGTAGTTTAATGGAAGGTAGCCGGAGGCATACTGCAATAGGTTCCATCTCTCTGCTGAATTCTCGGCAACGAGAAGGCTGATAGACTTGTTAATGAGTCCTCTCATCCAGTACTTAGATATTACTTCAGCAAAAACTAATAATAGCTTCTTATGTGAGCGCAAAAGTTGGCTGAAGTTTTTCGCTAACAAGTTGCTAGAAAAACTTGCTTTAAAAAACAAAAAAAAAAAATGTAGGAGTAGCAATATTGAGGCTGTTTGATAGGCTATGGATTTCTGTAAAAGCATTAGTTCCTCGGATTGGTCTTACAAATTGTGTGCCAATCAAACAACGAAATGACAGAAAAGCCCTTTTCCTAAAGTTTTTTTCTGTCAAACTTTATCAAATATTTTGATATTAAGCACCGACGATACCATTAGGTTAACAAATTTATACTGGGCTGCTCATCAAAGATCGGCCGAAAGACTAGAGTCGGACGTTAGTTAATTAAATATAAATAAATAAAATAATAAGAATAAGATAAAGTGAAATGAGAGAGAGAAATCAGAGAAAAGAACGTTTCATCTTTAGTGAATGTACTTGGACCGTATATAAACGCTTCTAATCCTCAAGTTGTTTAGCTACAGCATCTATCTCTTCTGGACCACTTGCACTTTCAGTCTTATCCAACCATTTCTTGTTCCATTTCTTTAGCCACTTTCTCGCGGCTTTCCCTCTCATTTTCATTTACTTTCCTTTTTATTAGCATCATTATTATTATTATTATTATTATTATTTTATATTGAATATCCCACAAAACTTACGCTCTTCTTTAAGTAACAAATATTATTTTTACTCTCATTTTATTATAGAAATTCCACTTATATAAATTACAAGTTTAATTTCTGTTTCCATTACTTTCATACTATAACTTTTAAGAATGATCTTTACAAGTTGAATTTTTTTGTCTGTCTCTACGTATATGTATTTTTGTCTGTCTCTATGTCTATATATCCGTCTGTTTGTACCGCCATAATTACACAAAATTATATATACTGAATTTACGTATGCAAAATTATGCAGTTGTGTTTGAAATATCGATATCTTTTATTTTCGAACCGGAAGCTTTTTGTATGCTAAAAAATATTGGGGTCAAATATTTATTAATAAAAATTGAAATAATTGCTGTAAAAGAAAGATTTGTGTGAGTGTTTCACAGCAGATTTGAAGAGGAGAGTGGGAGGGGGAAAAAAGCACTGTTTAAGTAAACGATGAAAGTGTCTCCCACCAAACTTGGGTCATTGAATAAAGAATGTTAACCTCTAAAAAAGGACTACTGGTGGTAGTTCGGTGTATAAGATAAGATGTGGGACCTATTCACTGTTGTTTGATATACTATGTTGCGCATCTAATATGTATCTATTTCAGTTTTGTTGTTATCCAGAGATTCTTTAGCACTTTTTGGAAGATTGCTTTTGTTAAAAGTTTTGGTATTTTTATGTGGAACACTTTCAATTTTTTAACATGTTCCAAGAATTTTTTTTTTTTAATGATGATTCCTAGTCACTTTGTGTTATTCAGTTTTTCTAATTTCGTTTACAATTTGGTGTAAGAATTATTTTTTACTCTGACGTCACTTGAATTAGAAAACGAAAGTTTTTAGCGATTGGTCTATATATCTGGAATGTTTATACACCCGAATAAAATATCTTAATAATGAAAAATTACAGAAAGTTCCAAACTTGATACTCCACTTTTTTACAGTTTTCTTGAAAACGCACCAACAATTTTCTTTAAATTTCGTATACTTTCTACACAAATAAATGCCTATCACTTTTATTTAAAACATTTTTCTAGGAAAAATTGATTTTTAAATTTTCTGAAGGAACAGTGGACTTTAAATTTCTAATATTGATGATTGGTAATTGGTATAAACACCAACCTTATATTATTCATTTGTATTATAACTTTGTTTAAGGATTTTGACAGTGGGAGCTGTTAGGTAAACAAGTATCTTTATTTATATGTGATACAAGACCAATTAGTAAACATTTCAATGAAAATTTTTGTGTTCTTCAAATTTTAACAATTTCTGTAACAGCAAGAGAAGCTCAGCAACCACAGAGAGCAAGAGAAGCTAAACCACTCTCTCGGACTGGAGTGGGAGAGTGGGAGAAGCTGTATAAATATAGCGACGGAAGTCCATGAAACACAGTTAAACACAGTTCAGTACATCCTATACGTGTCATTTCTCATACCACTCTACTTTAAACATTCCTCTACTGTAAAGTCCAGGCAGTCTGTGTCTCATTATTAATATATCAGTTAACCAGTGTTAACCAAGTCTTCTTCTCAATTCATCTACCATACCTAAATTCTCTCCACCTAACACATCCATTATATTTCCATATGAGAAAGTTCGTGTGTGTTTCAAAATAAATTTCTTTGAACGCGTATATTTCTAAAACAACTGTTGTGAAATATTTGTACGACTTTCTCTTACTTCCTAGTTTGAGTATCTATTACCATCTTGAATAGAGGAAGTGATTATATTCTGGTCCAGTAGAAAACGCACCAAAAACGCTGAACTAATTGCCTATAATAACATTTGGAATTTAACGCCATAAATTCCGCACAATTACTGAAAATAATTTTTTTTTTTTTTTAATACTTCAAATAAAAGTGATACGGCTATATCCGGGCAGTTAGCATCCGTTTTTTTTTCCTTCTCCATTTTGACTTAGGCTATTCAGCCTTTTTATGTCGCGCGGCCCAATATAAAATTGATAATCGGTAATAGGGGTTATCCTCGTCATTAAAGAGAGATCTAATGTCCGCTAATTGGGGACAAGCGTTAAGGTGATCTGCGGACATGTCATCCTGAAGGCATATTGGACAGACTGGGCTCGTTGCCAATCCGATGCGATGTAAATGTTTTTGGAGTTAATCGTCGCCAGTCAGCAATCTGAAACAGGTCACGGACACTCTCCGGGGTAGTGAAAGTGAGATACGTCCGTTCTGAGACAATAACTGGGCCCAATGTTTTCCTGCGGTCTGCTGCCGATATCTCTCTTGGGTGGATCTCTGAATAGTGAATTCTATCAGGCGCTTGGCTGTACCGCGCCCTCACCCGCAAACCTGCCGGCCTCTTCATTACCGGGGGATTCCGCAATGCCCAGGAATCCACTGCAATACCACGTTAATTCCACGAGCTATCAATTGGTGAATCCTGACCCGGTAGTACTGAACATCCTGGGAGTCATCAGGGGTCGATCTAGTGACAGCCGTGATCGCTGCTTGCGAGTCTACCAGGATCACAACGTGTGAATCCGATCTTTAGGCATCCGTTTAAAGAAATCTATATAGATATTGTCGAGAAAATTCCAAAGAACCCAAAAACCTACTCTGTAAATAACACTTCCGGTTAATCGATTTTTTTTCCACTTTGGAATACCAACAATGCGTCTAATGTATATTAATATTATCTAGGTATAGAAACTATATATTTTATTTAGGTGGTACGTTATTAATAATAAGTTATTCCTTAGGTGGTACGTTACTCTTCCCGCCAGAAACTCTAAAAAAAAATCAGGTTTCCTGAAAAAACGTTTCCAATAAAAGTGATCTATTTAGATGCGTAGATAGTATATAAAGTTTAAAGAAACATCACTGGGACTGTTTTCAAGAAAATCTTGAAAAACTGAGAAAAACAAAATAACATACATTCAGTAGTCCATAACTGCTCGGTTGATGGATTTTGCCCGAAACCTTCCCTACAGATATGATGATAAATACCTAAACGGAATACCAAGTTTTCCGTTTAGCCTGTTTAGACCGCCTTCCTGCGATTTTTTTTTGTTTGGTTTTGAGATATTTTTTTTAGCATACACACCATTCGCTAAAAAAACTTTTTTACGTATTTAGAGGACTTCAAAACATATTTTTCAAAACTCAATACTTCCCAGCGTATAAGATAAAGTAAAAAAAAAAAAGTTTTGTGTAATGGGATCCGAATCATTAAAGATTCATAGGATCTAAAGAGCGAAGAAGCAGACATTAAATGAATCAAACGTTAGTTACTCACCATCTAGGCCAGACTAGGCAGGGAGAATTTCTCATATATATATATATATAGCCACAGCATAGCAGTTCAGGACAGTTTTTACAACAGTACATCCAGTCAGCAACCTATCTACTTGCTATTTATTCAGTCAGTCTGTCTATTATTCCCTCGCTAATGAAGTTTTATTTAATTTGAGGAGCCTTTGCAGTTTATGTGTTGTAATGGGATCCGAATCATTAATGATTCTTAGATTCCGAAGAAGCAGACATTAAATGAATCAAACGTTAGTTACTCACCACCTAGGCCTGACTAGGGAGGTAGAATTCAATTCATTTAATGTCTGCTTCTTCGCTATTCGGATCATATGAATATTTAATTATTCGGATCCCATTACAATAATAATTGTAAAATCATTACTTTCTGTCAGCCTATTTTTTTTTAAACTTGGAATTTCAACAATAGGTACATTTAATTTCCAAATATATTATAATACGTCATAATCCCCATCCCACCCGAAAACCTCTTCTGAAAAGAATTTACTCTCGGAAAACGGTATCAAACAAAAGTGATGTCTCTTTATATATAAATATATATATATATATGTATGTATGTGTGTGTGTGTGTGTGTGTGTGTGTGTGTATACCAGTTGAAGTTGTATTTCCGGCTGAGGAATTTTTATAGCTAACTTCCTGTCAGATTCCATGGTGGAAAAAAAAAACTACTTTTTCTAACTCAGGGAATCTTAAAATATAAATTTCCAGTGAAAACTCGATATCAGAAAATTTAACACGATTACACAATACTTCCTGTTAGCACCAATAGTTTAGAGGAACTAAATATTAGTAAATAGTTTCAAATAGTAGACATTTTTTATTACCACGCAATTGTATTATAAATATTCAAAATTTTAAAAGTAGATGAATTAAAAATTAAAACAAATGCTGAAAAAAAAAAAAAACAGAAAAATAGTTATTAAACTAGTTGACGTATTCATTATTGTGTGATAATTATAGGTCATATGTTCTATGTACTATGAAAATATTTTGGCAACTGATAATTGAACAGAATTAATAAGCTCTATTCGGGGGGGCCAATTAGAAGAGAGCAAGAGAATATTGAAACTTTGTAGTAGTAAAAATAAAAAAAAAAGATTGTATTGATAAGTTTATAGTAACCATGAGAGAGGTTTTTTTTTTATATATTTTTATCTAACTACACAGTAAGAGTGGGAGGGGGGAAAGAGAGAACATTGTATTGATAAAAAATAAAAAAAATCAAAATAAAAAACGTTAATATAAAAAAAAAAGAAAGAAGAAACCTAAACTGTTTTATAATGTGAAGAGAGAAGGACTGGTTGACATTGAGATAGTGGCCTCAAAACTGTTCTACTACTCCATCCCCACCACTAGTTCTTTCTTAATATTATTATTTTGATGTTGAACATGTATTATGTATTATGATTTCATATTTTCTATTATACTTATACTATCTTACAGGAATAAAAAATTTCTGTCTGTACAATATTTTAGAACAGTGTTTCTTAACTTTTATTATATTTGGAATATATAATTAAATTTGGAAATATATTATCGTACCTGTATAAATGTGTTGCATTTATTACTACTTTTTAGAGGAAGTATACCTAATCTTTGAAATTGAATTTCTACCGGAAATACATGTGTTATGCAGGCAAAACCATCTGGTATGAAAAACACAATACTTTTTCTTACGTTAACAAGTATTGTTTAAATTGCAACGTTTACGGTGTTCAACTTGGACTGGCCATAGAAAACGGTATGGACTGGCCATAGAAAAAAAAAGTCGTTGGAGTTATATTTGTATACCTGAACCGACTTGTATAAGAGCACTTTCTGTCAAAACCAACAAAGCTTACGCAGTTTGAATTTAAATCTAACCGGAAGTACCCCAAAAACTTCTCTAGTAAACTTTAAAAACTAACTGTGAAATCTCATTTCCAGTTAATCGATTTTTTTCTATCGATTTGAAATTCTATCGATGCATCTAATTTACTCAGCTGTATTGTATAACTCCTACCAGCCCATCTAAACGTTTGTAAACATAGCAGTGTTTACAGATTTTTTTTTAATTCACTTTGTTTAAATGGAGTAAGAGAAAATAGTGTGAGTGTTTCACAGCAGATCCTCACCGAGGTGGGTACTCGGAACAAACTGACATTCGTCTGGGTGCCGGGACATGCGGGGTTCCTGGGAAATGCTCGGATGCGAGGGAGGGATCGCAGGATACCTTTATAGGCCCCGAACCCTTCTGCGGCTTGTCCAGGAGCCTCATTCAAACTTCTATCAGGGGTTGGGTAGAAGAACAGCGTCTGCGTTGGTGGGAGGGAACACCAGGACAGAGGCAGGCAAAGCTCTTTATCAAAAGACATTTGCCTAAATTTACCAGAGACCTACTGAGCCAGACCCGAAGGGATATAAGTTAATTGTGGTCTACTAACAAGCGCATTGTAGGCTGAAAGACACAGCACCTACAACTTGCGGATAGTGCGGTATGCCGATTCTGCAAGGTAAAAGATCCTTTGAGTGGCCCGGCCTGGCGAGGATTAGGTTTACTTTAATTGGGGACGGGCAATCCCGAAGCTGGAAGCTTCATGATGGAACCGCTCTCAGCTTTGCTAGGACTGATTAGGAGGGCAAGGCTGGGGGTGTTCTGTAACGTAAGGGATCCCACAATAGACCTCGATTGTGTAGGTCAGCAGTGGAATGAGGCTAACCCCCCCCCCCCCCGTTTCTAATTATTCTATTACACAGCAGATTTATTTTTTTCTTTAAATAGAACTGTATTGTCAATCTCAGCGATGTTCGTCGTTCATTCGTTTCGCCTTCTTCATTATAAATTTCCTTTATTAATCTTTTTTTCAAATACTCTCAGCCTATTACGGTTGGCGACGGAAAGGTATCAAGACCTGTGCCAAAACACTTGATTGGTCATCATCATTTATCATCATCCTGTCACTATTTCAATATTGTATAGATACTAGAATTGTCTTAAGCCCATGCGCCGCATGGCAATGGATAGCCGGGTGCAGGTTTTGTCAGGAAGAAGAAGAAGAAACAGCACTGTATGTTTTGTGTCAGTGCGAGGGGCTCGAATGGCTGAGGTTTCGCGTCTAAGGGAGAGAAGAAGCTGACGCCTGCAAATCTCACCCAAGGGACTATTAAGTCTAATAAAGCAGACAGGACTCGAGAGGGTGCTCTGATTAGAGGTGCTCTTGACTGATCATCAAGGAGCCTCCCCGGACTACAAAGTTCAGATAAAGGACAGGATCGGAGAGAGGATTCCAATTTATGGGGTACCACAATAGACCCTTAGAGGTCGCGGGGCATAGGCTGGAGAGCCAACGCCTTCAGAATCTAATCTGATCTAATCTACTAGAACTAAAGATTTGTACTGATATGGCCATTTAGAGGAAAACAATGCAGCTCGTCCAGAGGCTGGATAATCATTTTCCCGGAGAAGTATTTCAGATAAAAGTGACAAACTTATGCATGCGTACTTAATTGGAGTTTAATGGAAATCATTGGAACCGTTTTGGTAATAAATTTTGTATAATATTTATAACATCAAAATTTGCGAAAGAAATAAATTATAAAGCAGTTAGAAATAAATTGTCACGCAAATATATTATTTACATTTCCTATAATCAAATAAAAAATCTAATGTCTATTTGAAGTTTCTCTATAAGCTAGTTGTTTATTAGAAACCGAGTTGTTGCCTAGATAAAGCTTGGCTTGTGATCGATAGTTTGATTATTGCTGTAGGCTTTCATTTATAAATATTTTAAACAATTCATGTTAAGTTATACTCTGTATTCATTTATTATTTTACCTTACTGCTATATAAGAGGAAATATTGAAAACATATCAAATTTTCTAAAAAGTTAACTTTTTTACCGGAATTTCCTGTTTTGAAGTTCTCTCTGAGCAGGAAATGTTTTAAGCGATTGGTCTAAAACTGTGTATGTGGGTGAGAGAGATAAAGACTGAGAAATATCTCAAAATGAAAATTTCGCAGTATAAAGGTTCAATTGATTTTCCTTAAAGTTCGCGTACTTTAAAATAAATGCCTATTACTTTTATCGAAACATTTTTTTCATTTTCAATCATCGAAAATTGATTTTGCAAGACTCTAGGGAGCTGCAACGTTAAGTCTATCCTATGTAATATTAATATACATTAGAAACATTACCAAAATTTGCCCATTTTAAGGGAAGGGGAAATTCCAAGAAACTGAGGAGAAGATTTTGCTCAAAACGTTCCACAGTTTTCTGTGATTGTTACAAATTATAATTATAGTCTTTTATACAAATTTATTGATTTTCATAATTACATTCCCAAATTTATATTCCAAAACTTAAATATCAATATTATTTCTTTCTCTTCCTCTAGTAAGAGGAAGTATTGTAATCGTGTCAAATTTTCGATATCGAGTTTTCCGGAAATATCCATTTTGAGGTCCCCAAAGTCCAAAAAAGTGGTTTTTAGCAAATGGTCTGTGTGTGTGCGTGTGTCCGTGTCCGTGTGTGTGTGTGTGTGTGTGCGTGTGTCCGTGTGCGTGGATGTGAAAAGCATAGCACAAAAACGAAAAACCGTAGAAAGTTGAAACTTGATATTCCGCTTAGTTATCACCATATGGCATCTGACAGTGTTAAAATAAACGCTGGAAGTACCGCCCTCTGCGAGGCTTGTAGCGAAAATGAAGACCTCGAACATATTATTTTGCATTGTGTTTTGTACACAGAGAAAAGAAAAATTATGTTAATTGAGTTAAGTCGACTGCTAATTAATCCTTATAATTATGCTACAATGTTGAGCAGTAATAACGTTGAAGTATACAAGGTTATCTTTAAATATTTGGTTGATATAAAAGTCAAAATTTAGCAAAAAGCCAATAGTTTCTTGAAACATGTGTATATATATTACATATACATATGTGTGTGTGTGATGTATATTTATATTTCAGATATGGGTATATGGTTTTTATTATATATGGTTTCTCTATAATATAAGGTTTTTATTATAATCGTTAGGTTGGGTCGAAGGGATGGTAGGAATATCAAGTACCCCATCCCAAATTGCTTAAATTGTATATAATAAGTATAGTGAGTGTTCGGGTATGACTGCAACTAGTGTGAATGTATTTATTAGCTTAGCGCGAATGAAATAGGTCAGAGTATACTTACAAAACTCGTTGATTTTTTTATTATTATTATTATTTGTAAACTTGTGAAGGTAAGCGTGTATAATGATGGCTATGGCCTGATCGGCTAATGCAAAAAAAAAAAAAAAAAAAAAGGACCACTTTACTTATTGGTTTTTACTTTTTTGCGTTTATCTCAAAAATGGGTCCAACAATTTTTTTCACACGTGGAAGATCAACTACGCATACAAACAGCTACAACTTTTATTTGAAACATTTCTCTGGGAAAATTCATTTAATAGCAGTTAGGGATAGGAGGGGAGGGGTTAGGTTTTCATCTAAAGTGCTATTTCAATTTATTAAACAATTCCATCATCTAAATAATGTTACTACAATTAAATATTTTGTTGAAATTCCGTGTTTGAAAAAAATCGGATGACCGGAAGTGCGTTTACTTTACCACTTTACTAAATGATTTTTCCACTTTTACGCGATTTTCTCAAAATTGGCACCGAAGATTTTCTTGAAACTTCGAATATAAACTAAACATACAAAGATCTACAACTTTTATTTAGAACATTTTTCTAGGAAAATTCATTTAATGACACTTTTAGGGGAGGGGTGGATTATGTTTTTCTCTAAAGTGCTATCAAAGTTGATTATACAATTCTATCATCCAAACAAAATTAATTAGAAATAAATGGATGGCCAAAATTACAAGTTTCAAGGAAAGTAGTTAACCGGAAATGCGCTTTTACTGAACAGTTTTTTCAGTTTACGTCGAATTTCATTAAATTTCGTACACAAACTATAAAATTTGTCAAATATAATTTTGAGACCTGGAGTAAGAGAAAGTTGTTTGAGTGTTTCATACAGATTTTTTTTTTTAGATAAATATAAGAACATATATTCCCAAATTTATGAATCTTCTTTTAATGTATTTAGTGAAAACTGTTCATTTATACTTTTCGTTTGTTTTTGTTACAGGTTTAATGGAAGGCAAGAAAGCGGAAGTTGTAGAACAAAAAGTCTTTAAAAATGGCGATGGTCCAGCATTGTTATCAGATGCTTCTGTATGGGGTGATTCAAGACTGGATGGTGGTGGTATACACGAAGATAGCGAAGATATGCGTTGTGGTCTTGGTCCGTGTAAACCAAAATGGATCCAATTTTTCGCCTCCAAACAAGCATTCTTAGTTACATTTTGCATTACATGGGTATTACAAGGAATGTATTATACATATTTTGTCAGCGTTATAACAACAATAGAAAAATTATTTCAATTACAAAGTAAAACGACTGGTTTTATAATGAGCGCCACAGAAATTGGACAAATTGGTTCATCGTTATTGTTAACATATTACGGCGGTCAAGGACATCGCCCAAAATGGATAGCCTGTGGTATGGTATTGTTTGCTGTTTCATCGTTTGCCTGTTCAATGCCGCATTTTATATTTGGACAACAGATGATGGCTGAAAATAGTTCAGTATTAGCACCACCAAATGTATGTTTACTTTCTGAAATATCGCAAACACCATTAAATTCATCAATACACGATGAACAATGTAAAGAAGAATATCTAGTTGAACAAAGAATACAATCAAAGATAACAACTATTGTATTAGCGATATTTTTTATAAGTTTACTTGGTGTCGGCATGGGCCAGACGGCTGTCTACACATTGGGTATACCATATATAGATGATAACGTGGCCAGCCGTGAAAGCCCCCTATATTTTGCTATAACAATCGGCGTGCGTATACTTGGACCAGCGCTTGGTTTCATTTTAGGCTCACTATGTACACGTTTATATGTGGATTTATCTTTAGATCCACAGATAACGCCAACAGATCCTAGATGGGTTGGCGCGTGGTGGCTGGGCCTAGTAATGATATCAACACTATTGATGCTGGCATCGTTGGCCATGTTTTCATTTCCAAAAAGGTTGAGCACTTGTCGTCCAATAGCGCCATTGAAGAAACACACCAGAGAAACTCCAAAGAAAAATCCAAGCTTAAGAGATTTTCCAAAAGCAGTTAAAAGACTACTTAAAAATGATATACTAATGTTTAGAACTGCTAGCAGTGTTCTGCATATATTACCAATAGCAGGACTTTATACATTTTTACCAAAATATCTTGAATCACAGTTCAGACTCACCGCTCATGCAGCCAACATGGTTTCAGGTAAATAAAATCTTCATTTCTAACACCAATTATTCTAGAAAGATTACCTTTTTTAGGCATTGTTTTATGAAATTTTGTTACTTCGACTCACACTCCTTCACTCCTTCTAATACGCTCGGCCGATTGTTTTTCATTCATTCTAAAGTACTTGGGATCAGCGAAGGGCTCTAAGGGAATAAAGTTTCCACCACTAACATTAATAATCTTTAAACGACATAATTATTAACGACCATTAATGATTGCTAAGTAACAAATTTCAAAATGGATTTTTTTCATCAGGCACTTGTTTTGAAGTCCCCTGAGTTTGAAAAAATAACATTACTCTTTCTCCCCCCCCCTCTCTTTCTTAGGCTCTACTTTAAGAAACAAAAAAAATCGCAGAAAGCACATCTTTGATATTCCGTTTAGAAACTAATTCGAAGGTTTAAGTCAAATTACATCAAGCGGACTATCTTTATTGATTGGTATTTCAGTTTATCACGATTTAAAAAAGAATTTCGAGATTTTTTCGAAAACTGTTGCAGAATTTTTCTTTTAAGATGGATGTTGATCAAAAGGAGTATCGAAATTATTCCTTACCATTATTGAACCGCCCCCCGCCCCTCCTTAGCACCTATACCTTTTTCTTAACAAAACAAAGAAACATGATTTCTAACAGACAAAAAAACGTAAAAAGAGAAAACACCACGTCCTCTAAAAGCTCAAAGAAACAATATTCTTCTTAGAAATGTTTTGTAAATTAATTTCCAAGTTATTTCAAGGGCATTTCCGATTGGCCAATTTGTTCCAAAAAAATTGATTTTTTTTTTTTTTATAAAATAATTAATTTGTAATAAAATTAGTTTGAAAGAGATACTACTCGAACCTCGTAACTACGCAATTTTACAATAATTCACTTCTGAAAATATCAGGCAGATGATATTCTTCGACTTTAATGGATTTGTCTAAAATTTAATATATCTTATACAATATCCCGAATGTGCTTTCAGTGAGCATTATTTCAATATTACTAGATTCTATATGATGATAAATCCCAAAAATCCAAGATTTTAAAATTGGTAATATGCTTGGAAAAGGCAAGACAATTATGAGGGATAAAGGGCAGAGATTGAAGCAAGTATTCATTTTTAATACTCTATTGACAGGGAAGTAAAGGAATGAGTTTTCATGCCATCAATGGAGATTTCTTTGCTAATACTAAGATGGAAACTTCAAAACGGATAAAGATTGCATTCTGTAGTTTAACATTTCCACCATTCATTTATTCAGTTAGATCTTAACCGAAAGGAAACTTATACAAAAAAAAAAAATACTTTTAGAAATATTACTAAACAAAACCTCCCAAAGTTAAAGCAGTCACAAGCTGCTTTGGTAAAACAAAGCTAAAGACCGCAGCAGATGTCTGTGCATGAATAAATATCACTTAACTTAAAGAACACCGTGACTTTAAACACTAATAGTTAAAAAACCGGGGCTCACATCTAGGAGGTGGCGTGCATTTCATAAAAGAGATACTAGGAAAATAGTAAGTTTTTGCAATAGAAACAATCTAGAATATGAATTGAAATTTATAATTTAAAATATATTCAGTTTGAATTATCTTAATTTAAAAAAATTTGCTATTCATTTTGGTTAGAAGAGAGAACGTGAAATCAAGTCAGAAATTAGTATCGTAAGTCACTTTAAATTGCATAATTCATAAATAGATAGGCGCAGTGTACATGTTTTAGAAACTAATTTGATTGTGAATATAACCTGTTTGATAGTTACCTGACCATTTATACTATCCCATGAGCCTTATCTCAGCATTTATCCACTTTTTCATTCTCTAAGGAGCTTCTTATTGTTTTTTATATAGGCATTCGTTATTTCCAGAAAGGTAGCATTAACGAAAGCACTCAACCTGGATTGTTATAGCAACAGATTGCCTTTTCTCTAGAAGGATGAAGTTCCCAATCTAGAAGGATGTTGTGATAATCTAAACATCCTTTTAGATAATCTCTAGAAGGATGTTGTGATAATCTTTTTAAAATAAAACAAAACGTGTACCACAGGAAAACATCTTTATTCCAAGTATATACCTACAAACATAACCTTCTGCTGTAACCTTCTACATCGTAATACCAACATCGATATATCACTCACAACATCTCCCTCTTAATAAAGTAAAAAATAAAAATAAAATAAAACATTTTGAAGTTTTTGTTTTGTCACATCTCATCACAGTCGCACACCTTTACTGCCCGTAATCCTCCAACCACGCTGGTGGTCTTCTTTCCCTCTTCGGACGCTGACTGACATCTTCATCTTCCTCCTCTTCATCTTCTTCAATCTCTTCTCTGATACTATTTTTGTCTTTCTGTTGTTGATCCATTACCAGGTTGTCCTCAGGAGGTTGTGCATCTTCATTTGAATGTATGGCATCACTCCTTATGAGCTTGGGCTTCATTTTTAGAATATGTCTTCTGTTCCTCCTATATTTATTACCTTCTTCATCTTCAATAAAGTATGACCTGGGAACTTCATCCTTACCCACAACTTGCCCACGTAACCAGGCATCACCGACTTCTAATGGTGTTAAATCATAAGCATGCTTATTATAATAATCAGACATTTTGTTCTGATTATTTTTTATCAAACCTTTATAGACTGTTGGTTGTATATCCCTTTGTTCCAAATTTTTCGTGGTGGTGGGTAATAAAGTTCTCAATGGCCTTGACATCAAAAGTTGGCTTGCTGATGGTAAGTTACCTTTGGGCGTAGTTCGGTGCATTAACAATGCCAAATATGGATCACTATTATCCTTAGATGTTTTTTCTAGTATATCTTTGATTATTTTCACCGTTCGTTCAAACATCCCGTTTGATTGCGGGTATTTTGGGCTAGTTGTTACATGTTTGATATCCCATGACTTTAAAAATAATTCAAACTCTGCAGATTGATAGGGAGGTCCATTGTTAGTGACCAATTTAAGAGGAATACCATGTCTTGCAAATATTGACTTTAACTTTAAGATAACTGTACTGGCTTTATTAGAGTTAATATCAGCTACTTCAAAATATTTTGAATAATAGTCCACAACGAACAGAAACTTCTGATTCTTGAATTCAAAAATATCACTTCCCACTTTTTGCCATGGGCCATCTGGGATTTCGTGTGGAATTAAGGTTTCTTTTGAGTTTAAATTTCTCTGACCAAACAGATTTGACAATTTTCCACCCGATCTTTAATATCTCTTGAGAGGCCAGGCCAAAACACCACACCTCTTGCCATATTTTTTGTCCTTTCAATGCCAGAATGACTAGCATGCAGCATATCTAATATTTCCTTCCTGAGACTAACTGGTATAATAATTGCATTATTTTTTAAAATGATACTATCAATAACATGTATTTCGTCTCTAAAAGTCCAATAAGGATTGACCCAATCGGATACTTGATTTTTTGAATTTGGCCACCCATTTTTTGTTAAATTTTTAATTTCTTGTAATGCCTTATCATCTGAAGTTTTTTCAATTATGTATTTAAGCTTTTCTTCCGAAACAGCAAAATTTGATTTTAGAAATGCTATATAGGAGTTCCACCTCCTTCTCTATGTCAAGAACCTCAGTATCTGTAAGCGGAGCTCTCGAGAGTGCATCAGCAATGACCATCTCCTTTCCTGACTTGTACACCACATTGAGATCATATAACTGGATCTTCATCATCATTCGTTGTAACCTAGTGGGAACATCCGATATGGGCTTTTTGAACAAGGTCACCAAAGGTTGATGATCTGTTTCCACTGTCACAATATGTCCATATAAATATTGGTGAAATTTGAGACAACCACACAAAATAGCATAAAGTTCCTTTTCTATTTGAGCATACATACTTTGAGTGTGTGTTAAAGTTTTAGAATAATATGCAGTGGGATGACCCTCTTGTAATAAAACTGCCCCTATTGCAAACTGTGACGCATCTGCTGAAAGGAGTATTGGTTTTTTTGGGTCATAATATTGTAAAACTGGAGTTTTAGTTACTAAAGATTTTAGACGGGTAACTACACCCTCAAGGGATTCATTCCAAGTAAATTTAGTATTCTTTTTAAGTAATGCTCTGAGTGGAAGAGTTTCTTCTGCCAAATTAGGTATGTAACAGCCTAGATAATTAATCATACCAAGTAACCTTTGAACTTCTTCAATGGATTTGGGTGAAGGCATTTTCTGAATCGCTAGAACTTTGGATTTATCTACTGACATTCCATTATGACTGAAAACATGGCCAATATATGTTATTTCATTTAAGGCAAATTTGCATTTTTCTGGGTTAAACTTAAAACCTAGATCCTTAGCTCTTTCTAAGACTGATTGCAACCGCTGATTATGCAATTCTAACGTAGGGCCATAAATTAAAATGTCATCAATCCAAACTGAAACGCCCTCTATATCTTCAAATGCTTGAGAGACTATATTATGAAATATTTCAGGAGCACTTTTGATCCCGAATGGAAGCCGTAAGAATTTATATCTTCAATAAGGAGTGTTAAAAGTACATAGATCAGAGCTTTTCTCATCTAAAGGGATCATCCAAAATCCTGAGCTACAGTCCAGTACAGAAAAGAATTTCGCCCCGTTTAATTTACTTGCAATTAAGTTTGCGTCAGGCATTGGATAATGCTCCCTTAAAATAGCCCTGTTTAAGTTTCTGGGGTCCAAGCAAATTCTTAGTCTATTAGAATCCTTTTTATCTACAATTACTACAGAACTAACCCATGGAGTGTGGTGAGAAACCTTGGTGATAACCCCCATTTTTCCATATTACTTATTTCTTCTTTAAGTCTATCCATTAACCTAAAAGGTACTTTGCGAGGTGCATCTATGACCGGACGGATGTCATAATTCACCGTCAAATGACACTTCCTCCTCAAGCATCCCAAGCCATTAAACAACTCTTTATATTTGTCAGTTATTATGGCTATAGAAGAATTTTCAGTACGCAGTGTACATAATTTTTTCACAAGTTGTAATTGGTCACAAGTTTGACACCCTAAAATATTACGACAATTTAATGATGTGATATAAAAGTTAATGTTTCTATATTGTCCATTATACAAATATTTAAGAACAGTCGAACCTATCACTGGTAATTGAATACCCTCAAAGGATGTTATTTTAACACTACAATCATTGAGATAAGAGCTCTTACCAATCAAATCATAAGTCTTTAATGAAATCAGATTACATTGAGCACCAGGGTCTAAAAGAAAACTTATCTTATGTCCACTAATATTTAACTCTACTGACCAGTCCTTTCGATCATTAGAGATCAGCGAACCAATAAAAAAATTATTGTCACTTCCATCATGAATCACTTCTTCTACTTCTATATTTTTAACATTTTTTATTTTACACATGGCAGCGTAATGATTCATTTGATGGCATGCCCGGCAACGGACACCATATGCGGGACATTTATTATATATATTGTGAGTCCTGCCACATTTATCACAAATAGGTTTAAACTGATTAAATGACTGACCTGATCTTTTTCCTACAAATGACGAATTTCCTCTATATCTCTGATAAAATCCTCTTTGATTTGCTTCTTGCACACGAGCAATGGATGGAGATGTCATCTCCTCAAGTTGCTTGCCGCTTCCCACTTGTACTTTAATTACCATTTCCGCTTCTTCTAACATTAAATTTTCTTTTTGTAAGAGAATTTGTTTGATTTTGTTATTCACACATTCCTATTATCAAAATATCTCTTACCATTTCGTCTGACTTGTCATATTCACATGATTTAACAAGTGATTTTAACTCAGTGATATAATCACTGATCTTTTGTCCTTCAGTCTGTTTGCATGTTAAGAACTTATATCTTTCAAATATGACATTCTTTTTGGGAACAAAATGGTTGTTGAAATCCTCCATAACATCGTCCAATTTCACAGGCTTCTTTTTATCTTCTTCTTTTACTCTTGCAAAAGTATTATATATCTGAATACCTTTTTCTCCCAACGCATTCAGTAAGATAGCAATTTTTCTTTCTTCCGAATCAACACTTCTTCCAGATGCAACGAGATATATCATAAAAATTTGTATCCAACTTTTCCATTCTTAATCCAGATTTGTGGATTCGAAATTAAATCTTCTTACAGACGAATTATCCATCACGCTACTTTGTATTTATCAATTTACATAACAGATAAACCCGAAGTTTAACATTTTACACCTGACACATGTTGTGATAATCTTTTTAAAATAAAACAAAACGTGTACCACAGGAAAACATCTTTAATCCAAGTATATACATAACCAAACATAACCTTCTGCTGTAACCTTCTACATCGTAATACCAACATCGATATATCACTCACAACAGTCACGACCCATTTCTGCCAGTTGCAGTTTTTTGGATGGCGTCGGTGAACATAAAATTAGCTTTCCGAATCTTTTACGATTCTCGGCTGATACTCCGCTTCAGAGTTATGTCCCCTCTTTGGATACTATTGCCCAGTTTTGTAGAACCAGTGATGTGGGCATTGAGAGGTATAGAGACTTCGAAAGGATGTATATATAATTAACCCTGCTAGTAAGAAAATACATTTCATAATAAAATAAGGTGTACATGCAGGCATTATTTTTGATTTTGTTGTTTTTCTTAAGAGGAAGTATTGTAATCGTGTCAAATTTTTTATCTCAAGTTTTCGTAATACACGTTTTGAGGTCTCCTGAGTGCTCAGTTGTTTCCCTTAAATAAATAGCTTCAATTGTTCTATTTCAACTGTGTAGCCGTCTTTGAGGGATTCATAGTTAAACCTCACTTTTCCGATCCTGGCCAGTTGGTTAATCATGGATTGCAATTCCTCAGCAGGCGAATCTAAAAGGTTGTTCAAATTTACAACATTTATTCTTAACCCATAGTTTTCCAGCATTCTGAAAACTTCTTCCAACACATTTAACAGTAAAGGTGACTTGGATCGCCCTGTTTTCCATCTTTCTCCAAGAGAAAATTTATCATACGAATCTAAATAATATTAATTAGATTTAAATGTGTTGCCAAATTCAGAATTTGATGAAAATTGGTTACCGGAAGTGCGTTCTTACATAGTTTTTTGTTATTGAGATTTTTGCAATTTTCTTAAAAACTGTTCCAACGATTTCCTTTAAATTTACTATATCGGCTACACATAAGAAGAACAGCAACTAAACATTTCTCTAGAATGATTTATTTAAGGAGGCTTTTAATGTAGAGGGTGGGTTATTTTACTTTATTACAAAATTCATTCATAAAAATAATATTAATTAGAATTAAATATCTTGACAAAATTCCGTGTTAGAAGAAAATCTGTTGGCCCACATGGATTACATTAAATTTGGAAAAACTAATTATGAATACAGAGCACATAACTTTTGTTGTGGTTGGTTCCGCAGAGCTGGAAATCATAAGAGATATTTTCCATCTGAAGCCTGTTTCTTTCTGTGGTCATCAACCGGTTTCGGGCTCTGTGTAACCGATTTGCTCTGTGCTAATCTATGTTTATCACACTGTTTGACAAAAAGCATCCTAATGATGGGCGAATGCCCGAAACCGGTCGACCACAAAAAGAAGCAGGCTATCACGGAAAATATTTCTGATACACAACTTTTGTTTGTTACTTTTTTTGTGAGAAAGTTCATTTAAAAAAGTTTCGGGCGAAGGGGAGGTTATGCTTTCCTTAAAGTTATTTTTAATTTAAGGCGCTTCAGCAGCTATGGTCATTAGCGCCCGGAACTTTCTCAGTGCACTGCCGGCCTCCGGACAGTGTTCTCTCCTTACAGACAGCACTGTCCATCACCGAACTGCGTAGAGGCTCCTAGGAAGAAAAAATATAAAGCGGCCCCTACATGGTCAATAAATATTGTCAATATTTGTATTGACAATATAACCATCAATACTCGTGCTAACCGGTCTCAATACTTCATTACTTTGCTCAGTATCAATAACCGGTCTCAATAACTTTGCTCAGTACTTACTACTTCTGGCGCTAGGAGAGTGAAACTACGTGGTTTTACTCCGTTTTTCCCATCCAAAAAATGTACAAAAAAAATCGTACAAAAGCTTGCGTAGCTATTATTTTGGCGTTTGGCACTACTCGTCAAGTGAAACGCAAACACTGGATGAAAGAATGGTTGAAGAAGAGAGATGAATATTCTCATTTAGTACTTTAGAAGAAAATCAACCTCTGCGATGTTGAAGATTTCAAGAACTACTTTCGAATGGATGAACCTATCTTTAAAAAACTGTAACACAATGGTTGAACCATTTTTGAAAAGACAGAACAGAAATATGAGAGAAAGTATAAGTGTTAGGGAAAGATTAGCCTTAACCCTGAGGTACTTGACCACAGGAAGAAATTTTGAAGACGAAGTTTTCAGTCATAATGTCCCCAACAACTATCAAGCAAAGCTGTAATAGAAACCTGTGAAACCTTTATATATCTCCTACAAGACTTTGAAAAAATTACAATCACCTTTAAAAAAATGTATGATTGAAGTTTTATGTTAATACACAAATCTTTCCAAAGTACCTTTGTAAGGTATTGTATCACTGTTGTTGAGGTTAGTTTCAACGTTGTATAAAACTACTGAACATGAGTATTGATGGAAATATTGGCGCCACCCCTACACGGTCAATATTATTGTCAATATCCCCTCCAATTCTCAGTATTGATACATGAAAAATCAGAAAATCCGGATTTCATCAATACTCTTATCAATACCGACCGTCAATACAATTTTTTCAACTTACACGGTCAATGTAAAGGCCGCTTAAAGTTATTAAATTCAGATTCTACTGCTGACATAAAATTGA
The DNA here is from genome assembly GCA_011037195.1 of Triatoma infestans. Lineage (NCBI taxonomy): Eukaryota > Metazoa > Arthropoda > Insecta > Hemiptera > Reduviidae > Triatoma > Triatoma infestans. Next base: position 143,697 of record JAAEAF010001174.1, on the reverse strand, counting down.
AGACATGTAAACATTTTAGTAAAAATTATAAATTTGGAGAAAATTTGTAAATTATAACTATGTAGACTGCAGGAAGAGAAAGTCGTGTGAGTGTTTCACAACAGATTTTTTTTTTTTTAATTTTTTAATCTTAATTTAGTTTTTGTTAGTGTTTGGGGTAAATTGCAAACTTGTTGCCGTCAGTTTACTTCATGACGAACTCAATGAACTTTCACTTTCAAGTTTTCTATGGTAGCTACATATAAAAGGGAAAGAAAATAAAATAAGCCGTCCAAATTAATCATTGTTCATTGTGAAATTTAAAACTTGAATTAAATTAAGTATATAAATTATTCTGGTTCAAATGACCTAACCTAACAATATTGACCTGATCAAATCTTATATCTATGTGTCGTGTAGGTGTTATTAAGGAGTATCTTGACTGGTTTATGTATTGTCTTCAGTCAAGAAAGTTCTTTTTAAATTTTTTTTTTTTATAGCAAGTTCATTTTTATTTGTTTAATTTACCTAATTATTCAGTTATTTTGTTGTTATTACTAGGTATTTTGTTTTCGAAGGTGATGTGGTTTGTGCAGATATCTTGAAACATTTGCTACTTTATATAATATAAAGAAATAATATGAAAAAAAATAAATAAATTCATCAAATTGAAGACTCCCGAAAGTAAGCTCCAACAATCAACCAATTATTTTTGCTATTTCTATTTCTTGCAATGTTAAACATATTGATTTCTTCTCCGATAAAAAAATGATTACACAGGGAATCGTAACCTTTATTGGCATTCCCAGGGGATGAAATCGAAAGCTAGATTTCCATTCAATACTTAACCGAATTCTCATTCAAAAATACATACGGAATATTGATTTACTTTAGTCAGTTAAATAATAATCAACATCATGAATTGTAAAACTGTTGAAGCTAATATTTTATTGAAAGTACGTTGACCTTATCAGGAAAGACACTTTAAAATGTAATGCAAAAATCTTCGAAAGTTATCAGAGAAGAAAGAATAATAATTTAAATAGTAAGGAAACACTGTATCCTATACAACTTCGCCTGTTTATTGTTAAAACTTTGAGGTTATTATTGTTAGAATTATAATAAAACCAGTTTAAACAATTTATTTGCTGTTGTAATTCTTGAGTAGAAGTACCCGGAAATACTTCAGATATTTCTTTCCCAGCTATGTAACGCTAAACTATTTGTTAAGTCAAACACAAATTAAAAATCTATTCTTCTAGATTCTACCATTGCAATTTGTTATTTGTTAAACTGTACTCTTAATTTATTATAAAATTTAATATATTCTATTTTTTTTTATTTTTTAGGAGTTGGCGGCATTCTAGTAATGGGTTTAGGAATAATACTGAGTGGGGTATTTATATTAAGAGTTAAACCGAACGCTAGATTCGTCGCAGCGTGGATTGCATTCACTGCAGTTGTGTATGCCATTGGTAAGAGAGAGAAATTTTATTATTTATTTACATTCATTATAAACCTATGAAGTCTGGATATTTTATGAAATATTTGTTTAGCAACAAAATTGTTATTTAGTTTGACTATGACATTTTTAATGCACATTTATAAATATATTTAGTGTTTTTATAATTTAATTTACAAGTCAGTGTATAATATATGAATAATAAAATTGTATCTAATGATATAATAACTGCTGGATGAGGATAGTGAGATTCGATCTTTAAAACTAAAAAAAAAATTATATTTTTGCCAACGTTTCGACAAATATATTGACTTAATCAAGGCATAAAAATAGGAAATGTTATACTTGCAAACATGATTAGATTAGAAGCGGGGGGGGCCTCATTCCACTCCGACCTGCAAGTAGAGGTCTATTGTGGATCCCCTTAAATTATAGCACAACCCCCTGCTTTGCCCTCCTGATCAATCCTAGCAAAGCTGAGAGCGGCTCCGTCATGAAGCTTCTAGCTTCGTGATTGCCTGTCCCCAAATGAAGAAACCTAATCCTCGCCAGGCCGGCGCACTCACAAAGGATGTGCGCCGGGGTTTCTCCCTCTACCTTGTAGAATCGGCATACCGCACTATCCGCAAGTTACAGGTGGTGCATCATCGTTCAGCTACAATGCCCTGTTTATAGGACCCACAATTTAACCTTATATTCCTTCGGGTCGGGCTCAGTAGGTCTCTGTAAATTTTAGGCGAAAGTTTCTTTTGAGGAATAGCTTTGCCCACCTGCCAGCGTCCCGTGTTTCTCTCCCACCGAACGCAGAACGCTGTTCACCTTCTTGCCAACCCCTGAATATAAGTTTGAATGAGGCTCTGGAGCAGAGCCGCAGAAGGTTCGTGGCCTATAAGGGGTAAAACCTGCGAACCCTTCCCGCGCTCAGGGCCATCCGCCTTCTCAGTTGCCCAAACCCCGCATGTCCCGGCACACGCGAGTGTCCTTTTGTATTCCGAGTACCCACCTCGGTGAGGGCATATAGGCCAGTCCCACCCCATCCTTGAGACTATATTTGTGTGAGGAGTGCCGTCAGGGCTTGCCCTCCGGTCGGGTATACTGGCTAGATCTCGACCACTAATTTTTTTGCCTTATAATCTCCATACCGCAGAGTTGTAGCGTCAATTCCAAACATGATACAAGACTACAGAGAAAAGTGACCAGCATTCTCTGAGGTGCTGCAGTGTTTTCGCTTACTAATTTTCCAAAAATAAAGTGTAAAGTGTCATGTTTTGAAGTATATAACATTTCTTATTTTTATACCATGAAAAAAACAATATATTTGTCGAAACGTTGGCAAAAATATAAGTTTTTTTTTTAGCTTTAAAGACCGAATCTCACTATCCTCATCCATCATTTAAGAACGGTCGAGAAGAATCTTCCCTAGTAATTGTCTTAAGGTATTTCAATTCTTTTTTTTTTGGTCACATGTCCATACTCATAACCACTACACCAACACCCGCCCCACCCAACTTCAGTATATAACCAAGATGGTCGATATCTTTTGATTTGACTTCACATATATTATCTTCTTGTTCATCAAAGAACCCTGGAAATAGGTGAACGCTCAATAAGGTTGATATCATGAAATTAATCACCTATTCGGAAAAATCTCTTTATATTTATCGAGGATATCGATACTCTTTCCTTTGTCTTTAAACTATTCTTATGCCGAATAGAGTCCCCTATTATGAGAACTCCATGTTTCCAAACACCTGTCGGTGCAAAGGAATATTGTCAAAGGAAGTTTATCAAAGCTATACTGAGCACTAGTTTCTAAACTCAAGCCCTAAATGAAAATGTTTTTTTAGATATGAACATCATTTAGATTAACAGAGTTCCTTTCTTTTTTGTACCTGCTTCTAGGATTGGATTGGTTCTCAACAGTGTTCCTTAAGAATGATGCACAGTTGAGCAATACAGTTTGTTAATAGTAGCCAGAGAAAACTGTAGTCCCTGAAATGCTGAAAATTCTTTTCGGCCCAAACCTGGATGATCCCTTATGGGACATTTTGGTTTAAGGAACACTTATTGGTGCCGGGTCCTTTTTTTCTTTGCACACATTATTTACGAACAGTAGCTTCACAACATTTGGCACATTTTTTTGTTGAAAGTCTTTGATTTTTAACTAAATTGGGTCTACGATATCTGATCTGATCTAGTCACGATTTAAAGTATTTACTTTATTTTGCTTATAAAGTAAAAAAAAAACAACATAAAACCATTTTCGTTGCAGTACAATAAAGTACTAAAATATATATTGACAATAAAAAGCGGAATCAATGATTCTTAAAATTAATTATAAAGATAAACTAACTGGACATGCAACCTCCCGGAAGTTCTTACGAATGTTATTCAGCACTCTCTTTCGAAGAAATCCTATAATAGGTACTATGAGTATTAGGTTTATGAATAAAAAATGAGCATTAAATAACAGGCTCATTGAAACTTCCAAAATATGATCAACTGTTTTCTTTTTTAATGAAAGTTCATTGAACTTTCTGCTTTTTTTTATTGACATTATATATTCCAAACTCTTATCCGTAAGTTATGTAAACATAGTTGTCCGTTTACCTCTCAAAAAATAATATATATATATATATATATTACATTTCTGCAGGAATGGGAATTTTGATGTTTGTTGGTTGTTCCATGGATGATTTTGCTGGACTTCAGCGTGAATATGGGTAAATATTTTTACGTTATTTATATGTATACAGCAAAAAAGTGTTTAGAATAAATGAAATGTAAACTATGACTATGCATACATTTTCAAATATGGTGTAGAATAAGTATGTCCAAAGAAAACTCACAACATCACGTTTTCAGATTTTCTGTGTTTATTCTATGTCTGTGGCACAGAACTACTTAACCTATAAATTTGATTGTCCGCCCTTGTTTGGAAATTATAAATTATCAGTAATTTGTCTTCATTAAAAAAAAAAAATCTGGTATGAAACACTCACACATCTTTCTCTTACTCCATTCTCAAAATTATAATTGATATTTATACTTTGTGTACCAAATTTAATGAAATTCGTCAAAAACTGAAAAAACTGTCCAGCAAAATTGCACTTCCGGTTTACTAATTTTCTTGAAACTTGGAATTTTAGCCATCTATTTATTTCTAATTAATTTTGTTTGGATGATAGAATTGTACAATTAACTATCAGAGCACTTCAGAGAAAAACATAACCCCACCCCTCCTCCAAAAGTGCACCTAAATGAATCTTCCCAGACTAAGTGTTTTATGTAAAAGTCGTAGATATTTGTATGTGTAGTTTACATAGGAAGTTTCAGGTAAATCGTCGAAGCCATTTTTGAGAAAATAACGAAAAAGTGAAAAAATTCATTTAGTAAAGTGGTAATGTAAACGGACTTCCGGTTATCCGATTTTTTGAAACTCGGAATTTCAACAACATATTCAATTCTAATTAACATTATTTAGATGATACAATTGCTTAATAAACTGAAATAGCACTTTAGATGGAAACCTAACCCCACCCCTCCCCCAAAGTGCCCTTAAATGCATTTTCCCGAAGAAATATTTCAAATAAAAGTTGTAGCTCTTTGTATATAAAAGTTGTTATAAAAGTTTTTTTTAGCAAATGGTCTGTGTCTGTGTGTACGTGAACAGCATAGCTCAAAAAAAAAAAAACGTAGAAAGTTGAAACTTCAAATTCCGTTTAGGTATCACCATGGCATCTGATGGGCATCTGTCAAAATTCCGTCAACCGGAAGTACCACTTTACTAGTTGGTTTTTTCACTTTTCCGCGATTTTCTCAAAAATGGCTCCGACGATTTTCTTGAAACTTCGTATATAAACTACACATTCAAAGATCTACAACTTTTATTTGAAACATTTCTCTGGGAAAATTCATTTAAGTGCACTTAAATAAGGGTGGGGTCATGTTTTTCTCTAAATTGCTTTCATAGTTGATTATACAATTCTATCAACCAAATAAACTTAATTAGAAATAAATAGATGGCCAAAATTCCGTGTTTTAAGAAAATTAGTAAGCCGGAAGTGCGCTTACAGTTTTTTCAGTTTTCAACGAATTTCGTTAAATTTGGTACTCAAACTATAACATTTATCAATTATAATTTTGAGAACTGGAGTAAGAGAAAGTTATGTGAGTATTTCACACGAGATTTTCTGTTTTACTAAGGGTACTAGCAAAGAGGATATATATTTGTGCACTAATATTATTTGATTATTGCTTTCTTTATTGTTATTTAACTGCATCTATAGTTCCCTATATTGTCTATTGAGGTGGGAAAAAAAACTTTTTCTTATAGGTAGTATGCAACAATAGGGTCAAAGTCATATCTAAATATCAAATTAATAATGGTCGGCTAATTAGTAAATAGCAATACAATTATTACTTACTAAGAACTTGTCAATCGCCAGTTATTGTTATTAAATTGAAACAATGGAGTATTAAAAGTTAATCGTATTATATGTTTTGAATGTATCTTTATTGGAAGTGATAGAGATGCGGGGAAGTCATTGGTGGAGAGAGAATTTCATCTATACTCATTGCAGACATAACATAATATAACATCTATTTTGACGTAACCGTTACATTTCTTAAACAAACGGTCTTATCTAACTTGCAGAAATTATCATTTTATTATTATTTTGTTTTTTTTTATAAATATGTTTAATAATAATAAATAATAATAATTTTATTGTCAGATATTTACATATTTACAATTTTAAGTGTACCAGATTTTCATCTTTACCACTTCACCAAATTCACTATCACTATAAATATGTTAAACTTGTTTATAATTATTGATAACTTTAATAAGCAAGTGTGCTAAATAAGGAATCTTTATTTCCTCTAAATTGAATTTTTCTGAAACGTTCTTTTTTACTCCACTAGATTGAGTGAAGAAAGTGTCACTTTCGTTTCATTCTTTAGTCTGGTATAAAACTCTCAGACAAGCTTTCTCTTATTGAAATTAATTTTTTTTTTTTTTTAATTTAAGGCGCGTTAACATTTATGGTCATTGGCGCCCGGAGCGTTCTCAGTGAACGCCGGCCTCCGTGCAGTGTTCTCTCGTTACAGACAACACTGTCCATCACTGGATAGTGAGTTGTACAGGCTCCTAGGAAGAAAAAATCTAAGGTAGCACAGCTGGACTCGAAGCCGGTCCTCCGCGTGGAAGTCCAGTACGCTAATTACTTAGCTGTTCCCTTCCGTATATTGAAATTAATACAATTCTAACGGCTAAGTTTTCTTCAAATCCGAAATTTCCAATAAATGTTTAGTAAATATAGAGGTAATGGGATTACACTTGTTGATATTTAGCACATAAGGAGCCCACCTGAATGTAAGTGCATTGTCTGCTAGACAGTGTTTTCATAATTCTCAACAAAACTTTTGAATGACAATTTAGTGTTAAACCTAACCTCACAGATTCCATAAAACTCATTAAAATTAATTTTGTCCAGAAAAAAATGTTTCAAATAAAAGTAATAGGTTTGTATATAAGCGATTTGCATGTCAAGTTTAAAAGATAATGTTCGGGACCGTAATCAAGAAAAACTCTATTTAGTTTAAATTATAATTTTCCATTTAATCGCTTCCTTCAAAACTTGGAATTCTAGCAATGCTTTTAATGTGTCTTAATATTAAATTGGTGATAGAACCATAGATTGTACGAATTGTAAAATGTACGTAAACTTTCAGTGATAGGCCTTTATGTATATATAGTTAGTAGCGAAGTTTTTAAGAAAATCGTTGGAGCAGTTTTCGAGAAAGTCACGAAAAAACTAGAAACAAAACAAAAATCATTAAAGTTATTCTTCTGCTGGACTTAGTATTTACCGAGACCTTCTGTCCGAACTGAAGGCGTTACCTAGACGGAATATCTAGAGTTTTCGCTCTTGATAATATTTTATGACCTCACGCGTTGGTCTAGTGGCTAGCGCACTTGCATGACGTGCGAGAATTCAGGTTTCGATTCGATTCCCGTGAGGGCAAAGTCGCGATGTTGACTACCAGCTATCTTGTAAAGTGCGGAAGACTACATTCCCCCCGCATACAGCTGTTCCCCTGTACTCGGGATCTTGCTAGACCGGACTACCCTTTCGAGTTTACCGGTCCTCCGTTGCAAGCAAAGGGATCGTTTAACAAGAAGAGGATGTCACCACCATGGAAGGACTTTTAATGCAATGCCCGACCATAGCAGAAGTGCCGAAGCACTCCCACGCTTGACCCATTTAAGGGCAGGTTGAGATACGCTCAACCAGCGCGCAGAGTCATCCCACAACGTGGTCACACTCCACTACCAGAAGCTAGAGAAGGCACTCTCTAGCAGACTCTGGTGAACCGTGCACACCCAGCAAATGCGCTTCCAGCAACGGGCTGGCTTCGGGGTTAATTTTATATTGCGAGTCTCCTTCCGATCAACTCATGACCTCAGTCATTGGAGGTATTGGTTAAACCATGGCCACTATGAATTCTGCCTCAATTGCAAGCAATTGGCATGGAAAGTAGCTTGCGCCCGTAGTTCAGTATTTCAACTCTAACGAGCTAGCATGACTGATCGCCACCTACTAAGTCCTGTCCATCGCCTCAAGCACAGGGGTTTCAGTAACCCAGGTAACTTGTAAGCAACCCTGCAAGGGGAAAGGATCAGGATTGGTTGGGGGAGGGAATCAACTTAAAAAGTGGGAGCCAGAGGCTGATTGCACCCCGCAGGGTGGGCGATGGTTTCGCCACAAGCCTACGCCAAAATGTCTCTAGTTGTTGAAGTAAGAGTGAGACAACTAGATTTTACTTTCCACACAAGGACTCATACATATCTTATTAAAAGATACGACTTGGCCAGTGCAGGGTCTCCCTTTTAGTCGCCTCCTACGACAGGCAGGGCATACCGTAGGTCTATTCTACCCCGGGACTTACACGGGGAAGTGGAAGCTACAGTTGGTAGCGTCCTAGGTAGCGAAGGCCGGAACTAAATGGCGTGGCCACACGCCCCTCTATTCAAATCGCTGTCTGGCAAGCCTTGGCCCTTCATGGGCTGTTGTGCGATAGAGATAATCTTTTATATAATCAAGCAAAACAGACATACAACTCTCTCTGTCTCTCTCTCATACACACGCACACAAGGATACACAAGGGCATTTTATTGAATAGGTATTTTAGTCGAAAAATGCTTCTAGGATTTCCTTTTAACTTGGATTACTAATTATATATATATATATATATATTTCAAATATTTTTTCTGGAAAGATGAATTTTTGCGTATTTTTGAGGGATGTATAACGCTAGGCTTAACTCTAAACTATCATTTCAAGTTTTGACGGGGACCGATAAAGACACTGCCTTATGTTCTTCAATATAGTAACATATATTAGCTGCTATGTCCTAAACACAAGGGATATGTTAGGTTGATGGTAATGGCAACTAAACCTTTGGTAAACATTCCAAGTTTGATGAAAACTGATCGGTTATATTATAGTAAGAGATACATGTGGGAATGTTTCCCATCAGATTATTTATTTATTTATAATTTTTTTAACAATATTTAGAGAGCTAGTACCTTATCACTTGAAAGAGCTAATCCACAATAATTATGTGAATCTGATGATTTTTTTTCCTCATCGCAACGAACTTTGTTTTTTTTCTCTTCACCATCAACGACATCATTGTTTTGTGATTGTTTCACTGTCGGGCCTCCGATGTGGGTTATAAGTCTTTTAAGTGGTATCACAGATTTCTTTTGAATATTCTTTTCACAGTCTAGTAAATTTCACTCAAACTTTTTTTTGTATTTTGTGTAGACAGTTTGATAAAGAAACTATGAAAAAGCTGTAAAACAAGGAAAAACTTAAATGAGGATTGGAAATTTTCACCGCATACAAAAAACTCCATATTGCAATTAGTATTTTTATTTAGCCTGACATGTTGATTCCACTATACGAAATATTAACTATAATAACATTTAATTATTTAAAAATTGCTTTCATATTGCTTCTTGAGCTTAAAATTCCTTCATTAAGTAAACAGCAATGAACTGTACAGGTTATGGAAGAAAAACTTCAATTTTTTTTCTGAAAGTAAATTATACAGCCGAGAGTTATTGTTTCATTTCGTTAACCAGTTAAAACGGGTTAACCTTCCCAATTAGCAGGCAGTGGTTTTGCTTCTTCATAAATGAGTACCTATGTAAAATATGTTATCTAAGAAATTTTCCTAAAAGTTTTTAATTGGTTATTGTTATTTCTTTTCTTATAGAACCAACAAGTTTAATTATGCATGTGATACTGGATGTACATGTGATTATAACAAGTTCAGTCCAATATGCGGGCATGATGGCCGTACATATTTTTCAGCCTGCCATGCTGGATGCCAGAATGTTACTATTGTAGACGGCACCGTAGTCCAGGTAATGATTAGCATTTATTTAAAAATTCTTAACTATTTTGCAATTTAATTTCTGAAATATGCTTATAAAATTTACATCTTAAGTTTTATCTTGATTTAGTTTAATTAACTAATCTAAAATTTAAAAAGTCATCAGCATTGGGATATACTGCTATCATTGTTTAGTAACGCTTAATCAGGGTAGCTTTTATTAATTAAATAAAAGCTTTTTAGTGTGTAAAATAAAACTTAAGATATGTATGTATACATAAATTCGAATGTGCGTTTTGTTTATGTCATGTTTGTAATGTATGAGAAAATCCTTGAGAAACTAGGGTTGTCAAATTCCATCTATGGGCCACTGGGTGAGGGTAGAATTTATGCGGACCGCATGTCCAAATGTTTCTAAATATCTTAGATATTTTGAAATACATAAAATTTATATCTGCGACTTAAGAATATAATGTTCTCATCTAAATATATTTTGTGTGTTATATTTGTGATTTAGCCTTACGATTAGCTTATTACATCTGACTAGTATCATAGTACAGGATATAACGACGGGTTATCGAAAAGAAAGTTTGACTAAGAATTGATTTGCAATAAGTTTGCAATACTAATGTAATAACAAGAATCAAAGTAGACGATAAGCGCTATAAATATATTAAGTGTTGCTCTGTTAGATCAGTAGCGCTTATTTTTGTATTTTATTTAAAAGCGTTGTGGGCCACAAGAAATTGCTTCGGATTTATCCAGTATATCAATATACTTAAAGGGGAAGGGATTAGCGCGTTGGGCTCCCACGCGGAGGTCTCGGGTTCGAATAGAGTGCTTACCTCTTAGAGTTTTTCTTCCTAGGAGCCTCTACAGCTCACTTTTTAGTGGTGAACAATGTTGTCTGTGGCGAGAGAACACTATCCGAAAGCCGGCAGTGCGCTGAGAAGGATACGAGCACCAATGACCATAGATGTCGACGCGCATTAAATAAAAATATATATATATATTTCCTTAAGGTTGATTTGAATGATCGATTCATTACATAGATGACTGTCCTAAAATCCTTGAATGAGTTTTGTGAGAAACTAGTGTTTCTCGTTAAAAATTTCATAAGATTATCCAAATTAAGTATTAAAGTAGCATTGGATTGCCCCTCCATCAGAAAAGTATGCTATCAAATCAACCTGAAATTTAATTTTGATTAATTTTTATTCTTTTCATTTTTACATTGAAGTTAGCATAATATATATGTATTTCAAATTAAATGATCATGATCCTGTTTTAATTTTAACTTTCGCTAATAGCAGTTAGAGAAACTATTTTAATCGTGTCAAATTTTCGATATCGAGTTTTCACCGAAAATACATGTTTTGAGGTCTCCTGAGTCATTTGATACTCCACATCGGTATCACCATGTGATCCGAAGGAACTTACCTGTCAAAATTCCTCAACTGGAAATACCACTGTTGAGGAATGGAATTTTCAGTTTTTTTGCATTTTCTCAAAAACTGCTCCATTGATTTTCTTTACTTTAAACTTGGTGCAATAACAACCTATCCAAAGTACCACAGCTTTTATTTATATAAATAATATTAATTATAATTAAATATGTTGTCGAAATTCCGAGTATGAAGAAAATCGGATGACCGGAAGTGCGTTTTTACATACAGACACAGGAGAGAGACACTTCGTACTCAAAACGTACTTCCGGTATAATTTCGAAAATTTGACACGATCGCAGTAAGAGAAAATAAAAAATTGCACAGATATGTAGACAAAATTTTAATTAAATTTATATTGTTTGTCTGATATGTAATATAATTTAATGTGTTCTTTCTGTTCCTTTTTTTTTTAGTACTCAGAATGCCTCTGCGTGGGTGATTCAGAATCTAGGCATCCAGAACCTGGGGTAGCAAATGTTGGTTATTGCGATTTAGAATGTGGCAATTTTACATGGTATATACTTCTCTTTTCATTATTCGTCTTTATACATTCAACATCTGAAGTTGGCAGTATGTTACTTATACTCAGATGCGTAGACCCGACGGACAAAGCAATGGCCTTGGGTCTCATTCAATTCGCCATCGGCCTATTTGGTAAGAGTGTCTCACTTTCTTATTGAATCTATAAACTTCATTAAATATAGTTTTAGTTTATGTAATTACTTTTTAACGTTTGCAATCAAAAATATGTCTTTCTAATAATATCACTTTTCATTCATTTTATTTGTATTTATTTTTCATTGTTAAAGTAATTAAGTTTTGATTAAGTTGTCTAATCTATAATGATCTAAAATTTTGTGTATTTCTTTCAGGTAATGTTCCTTGTCCAATCGTATATGGAGCTGTAGTAGATTCTGCATGTCTAATATGGGAAACAACTTGTGGAAAGCAAGGCGCTTGTAAACTTTATGATGAAAATTTTTTCAGAATGTTTTATCATGGTAAATTATCGATATTTACAATTTATAACTGATCAACATTATTTGTTAGAAAGATAATTCAGTCATGGAAGAATAATATAAATTAAGATACATAAAGAACCCATTCATAATCATTGCCGCAAAAAAGGGGTCCCATTTTGTTTATTTAATATCCAATTAATCATTTAAAAACATAATTTCATTTAATAATCTAGATTCTATGAATAATTTTAACATCTTTAACCGTTTCCGATTTATTTTAATTGTAGCTTTTTATTACTGAAGTTAGTCTTCCTCATTAAAGCCCTGAATAATTTCTTTTGTGATTTAAATATTGCATATATTGCAAAAATAAAAATTTATAAGCATTTTATATCATACACATATATTAATTTAATATATTCTTTCTCCTCAATATAAGTAAAAATAATTATTTCATTTTCTGATAAATGATCCTAAAAATAAATAGAAAACTAAAATACATATAAACCTACTTATGTAAAACATCCTGTTAAAAGAAAGTATTTTATTATTAGGACGCGAATTCTAAAAAAAAAATCGAATAATTGCCAGAACAATTAACCACTTTAGCAATCAAATGAGTGAAAGGATTAGAAATAAGGTAATCCATGTTATTCTTTAATTGTCTTATCTAGGTAGGTCACTAATTGAATTTATTTATTTGTACTCATTCAAATATAATGAATTAATTACACACACAAAAAAAATCATTTATTCATGTCACTTTTTTGATTGTGATGGTGTAGAAACTGATTTTTTCCTAGGGAATTTTGCTGTTAAGAAGGCGCTTTATAATGTGATTGATGTTTCTAATTTAAATGCTTATTAAGGCCGGCTTTTCAGACAGTTTTAGCCAAACGTAGTGCGTCATATCTGAAAGATTCAGTTCAAGTTTATGTTTCATAAAAAACAGTTTCACTTTTTTAGCGAACTGGACTCCCACGCGGATGACACGGGTTCGAGTCCAAGCTGTGCTACCCTTAGATTTTTTCTTCATAGGAGCCTCTACAGCTCACTGTCGGGTGATGGACAGTTTGTAACGAGAGAACACTATTCGGAGGCCGGCAGTGCACTGAGAAGGCTCCGGGCGCCAATGACTATAGATGTTGACGCGCCTTAAATTAAATTAAAAAAAAAAAGTTTCACTTTTAATGTTCCGCTGGGACTTGGTCAATGGGCTATTTTTTGTAGTCGTCGCTAGTGTAAACAACTCCATTTATCGCTACAATAAATAAACGATCGGCAGCAATAAGATGGTCAATACTAAAATGCCTAAAACTTTAAAATTATGAAACGAAATTTTGCTTGGACAAATTTTATTTTTATTTTTTAAATAAAAAAACATCTCTACTTACTTGGGTTTTTTAAGCAAAGGAAATATATAGAGAAGAATCAAAATTTAAATACATCTAAAATATTCCTGATTCATTTGATATATTTTTTTGAATTCAGAAACACTTCCATAATTTCTATAATTCCTTTTGGCACAACCCCACCAAGGGCTTATTTTCCGTCAATCAGATCGACAAAGATCTTTCAACCAAGAATTCTGGCCATTAATGAAGCTTTCAAGTTTTGTTCTTGATGCTGGGCCAGTACTGTTAATTTTAAGAGAATCTGTTTTTGGAAGTTTTAAAATTTATAATGATAAGCTTTCCAAAAAAGAACTGTTAATAGTCTACTGCCAAAAGATTTTGAAGACACAATTAAAAATTTCTATTTAATTTAAGAATTGTAATAAGCGAGAAATTTGCATGTTTCGCACTGTATTGTATTATTATTATTTTAGGAACGACTGGAGCTATTCTGCTATGTGCATTTTTAGTAGATATTATAGTCTGGTACAAAGCTGGAAGTATTAATTTTGTGGATGAACAAGTTACCGCACAAGAAGAAGAATTAAATCCTTTTACAGCGAAATCAAGATCTGAAACTAGTGTTTAAAAAATAATGAACTATGAGACATTTAGAGGTTTTTATATTTTAAAAATGAAATAATTATATAGTATTTTATATAAGTATATTTTTTAAATATTTATGAAATAGTTCAGAGAATTTTTTTAGAAGTAAAAAAGATCTGAAACTTGAAAGAATGAAAATTTTAAAAATACAAGCAGAGATATATATATATATATATTATATTTTAATTAATAAAATGAAAATATTTTTAATTTAAAAATAAATTTAATGTTTACAAATGATCATGACATCACAATTTTTTATAAATTTATTTTTGACTTTTGACTAAATTTTTGTGATAAGAAATGAATAAAATAGGTCTGCGCATATTTTTTAATTAAAACGCCAGTACCTCTTCTTTTATTTTTTTTTCTAATTAATTTTTATTTAGAGACAATAAGTAACTAATTAAAAAGGAGAAAACTGATGTATATACAATGTGTAATGATATATGTATATGTTAGAATATAAAAACATTTTACAATGTACATACATATATATTTAGAATATACTATTTATTTTTAGGTGGAGAATAATTCGTTTGCATATTTTTATAGATTTATTTTTATTTTTTGTTTTTTATTGTTTCTTTAAAAATATATATATTAATTTCTTATGTATTTTTGCTAAAAAAAAAAAGAAGCTCAAAAAACTACTAAACTTAAAATTAAGACTTAATATTGTCTTCTCACAACTTGTTATATCTACTACCTCAGGAGGTTATAAATTATAACCTCAGATATAGTCATCAGTTCTTAAATTTACACAGCATAAATAGGGAATAATTTAGATAATATAATAAAATTATTTTGTAATATTAAGCTTTTGTTTTATAGCTTTAACATATTTTGGTATGATAGGCTAATTTTATGACGATTTCATTGAAAACGAAATATTGAAATACAAGTTTTCGAATGTCATGTTCTAAAGCAGGGGTGCACAATCTTATCCGTGCGTAAGGCCACATTGAAGTTTCTGCTTTGGTTATGGCCCCCTGACTGATTTCGCGAATATTATCTGATTTTTAGAAAATTTCCCGTGCTTGTTGTAAGAAAGTTACTCAACTTATTTTCCTAGAAAATTGTCGTTATCTCAATAAAAAAAAAAACTATAATCATGAAAATTCGTTTAATCTCAACAAAATTGTTGCTTATATTAAATAAATATATAATCGTTATTAATTTATATTTAGCCTCTTATTTAGTAGAAGCTAAATGTGCAAAATCCGGGGATTCAGAAGAAACTTTCAGCGTTATTCCAGACTCCAGATTCCTGTCCATCAAGCAATTTCTGTAGTTACTTTTCAATTTTCATCAAAAAAAAAAAGCTGCTTCACACAAGCATGTACTTCCATAAAGCCTTTGCAGATTCCAGTAAGTTTGGATATTCAATCGCCTCCGTGTTTCTATCAAGTCGGATTGATTCTTAAAATATTTAAACCATTTGCGCATTGTTCTTCAACTCATCTAATTCTATCTGAAGCTCCAAATAAGCATTTTCAGTATCCGCTAAGTGAGGAGCATTAACAAGGTTCAACGAGGATGAAATTAGTTTGAAGTCCTGGAATCGTTCTGCAACTTCCTGTAGTAGAGAATCGAGAACAGTAAGAAATGCTTGTTTAGGAAAGGTGTCTCGATTTATTTCTCTGCTATCAGTGAGGGGAAAATGGTTAAGTTGCAATAAATAATTTATTGAGCTTTTTACGGCCGCCACTAAGCCGTTTGGCCGGCAGTACGGCCGCAGGTTGTTCACCGCTGTATCTAAAGGCTACTAAATTTACGGTTTTATTAAACTGTAGTTTTCCATTAACCCATTTGCGCTGAACTGCATTTAATTCAGTTTTATTTTCAGCGCCTTTGTATATTTTGAAGTATTATAGGCCAAAAACGAGATTCTGTTGCTGTCTCGTAAACAGAATATAGCATGACAGTACACAAGATTTTACATGAATGTCAATTAAAAACATAATTTTTAGCACAGTTGTTAGTGAATTATTTAAATTAGTTAGATGTAGTTTTGTAGACTAGAGTCCCAAATTTGCTGCATCAACGAAAATCTTGTTGTTTCCTTGGCAAAATTTTATTTAGAATTGAATATATTGCAATATCGAAATGTTCAGAAATCCGTTTATCGTTTTTATATCAATTAACTTTAGAATTTCTGGTGGATTTTATTATTACTATATTAGCTTTAGAGTAAATTAAATGCTGTGAACAATCTGGTGCAAATGGGTTAATATCATTAAAATTATAGGACGAGAAATTATATAATTTTTATTTTAAATTTAATTACTGTTTTACATGTTGTTCTTATTTTCAAAAAACATTTTAACATTTAATTATCTTTAAAATAGATGCAAACAAAACGTGGCACTATTGTGGCAAAAACCGTAGATTTAAAAAAAATAAATAAAACTTAGATTGATTATATTTTGTAATTGCAATTAATTTGCAACCTATGTTAGTGAAGTTAATAATTTTATTATTAAAAGTAACCTTTCCTATAATTGTAAAATTATCGATTTTATTATATATATATATATATATATTATGTACATATTTGTAATAAATGTTAGTTGATTTTATGATAAATTTCAAGACTGGCTATAAGATTGTGTATTGAATATTTAAATCTATTAATAGTATATAGGTGTGCAACTTATGAGGCAAATTTGGTGTACTGTTTGTAATTAAATTGCCTAAATATTAGTCCTATCAAATTTTTATAAATGGACTAAGGTGTGAAAACGTATTTCCACGCATTTCGGGAGTGTTATAGTCATTTCCATCGTGGGGTACTGATGACTTATTTTTTATACCATGGCGTATCTAGATTAACGTGAAATACAGGACAATTGTAATATTTTTGATCTGGATGAACAGGGGGGGGGGAGAATTAAAAATATGAAACAGGCCCCTGCTTGGTATTTTGTTGCTAGATTAGAGGTTTCAAACATATAACCGGGAGATTTATGGTTCTTGGGGATTAAAAATGTTGCAAACTGACATTTCCCTATCTATTGCAGCAGGTGACCTCACAGTTTCTCTATAACTCAGCCGACACATTCTTTTTGATTATCCTCAACTTTATAAACCAAATTTGGAACCTGAAATTTAACTTCAGCCAGACGATAGAATGATCGGGCAAATTTGACTTTCTGATGCATCAACCTGAAAACGTGGAAGATTTTTTCTGAAGTTTCGGAAAATATGTATTCTTTAGAGGGAATTGAACGAGGAGGTGTTCTACATTTCAGTAAAGTAACAATGTTAAACAACCTAACGGTCGGTAAGTGTTTACGTTTTCATTAGATAGGAAACAATCTCCTCTCCCTCTAATCTTTCACGATTTTATATTTCTTTAGAAATTTTTAATTTTTGCAGGAAAAATATAGTAATTAAGGCGAAAATAAAGTATTGGAACACTTCTCACTCTTTCGTTTTCCATATTTTTTCTATCTATATGAACTGTATAAAAAAAGCGTCAGTACTCTCACCAATCAAATAAATAATGGTTTTTATTTTCACCGATTAGAACACCATTGCGCCTCTTGTTATGTTTTTCGTTCAGTTCAATATTACTTTTTAAAATGTTGGAACCATTAGTAATACCATTGCCATAACAGAAAAATAATTTTTTTTTTGTAAGTTGTACACCTATAGTAGAATGTTGATACTACGAGATTGAGGCATTATTTTAATGTGCCATAATGACATATTCTGATCAAGAATAAAGAAAAATGAAATTTTATAAACAGGCATCATGAAAATATTTTCTTTAACATTTAAGATGTAGATTTTAAAACTACAAATTTTGATAAGGTAACAGTTCCATCAAAAATGCACAAAAGTTTTTTTTTATATACATAAATACCAAAATTAATATATTAAAAAAATATTTATATGTACTGAAAATTATTTTTTAAAATTTGTGCTCCAGTGTTTTGTACTTTTATAATATGGAAAAAAAAAATTATATTGCTAAAGTAAATATTATTTTATATTTAACTGTTCATGAAAAACAGATATTTTTATAATAAAAGATTGTGGATGGAATTTTCTTCTATTCCAAAAAAAAAGCAAAGCAGATAAAACTAATTAAGATAGTTTTTTAACAGACAAAGATAGATAGCTCTATCTGCTTTTATGATGTGCCTAAATAATATATTATGTGAAATATAATTTTTGTAACGTAATTATTTAAAAAAATTGGATATATAATTTATATATTATATAAAATTATATGAAACATTTAAGATTTAGATTTATAAAATATGTACAAATAGAATTTAACACTCCTTACTTAACGAAAAGAAAAATGTATTTACCACATAAACAGAAATAATTTGTCTATCCTTTTTTCTTTTCATAATGATCCATTCAAACTAATATATCCTGGGCTTTTTATCTGTAAAGCTTCTGATTTTTGACCTTTATTATCGAAAAACATTAAAAAATAGGACAGTCGTTCGTGAGTAATCTTATCAGTGTGGTGGTAAGTCAGTTTCAAAACCTCAAGTTGCAGTGAAAAATTCTTTCCATAAAGGTTCTATGTATTATTTTCGAAAACTCTGCACTTATTCGATCTTGCATAACATTAACAAAAAAGAAGTATTCAAAAGTGGAAGAAAAAAAAGTGATATCAGACTTCCCAAACTTTTTCGTTATCGAACTAATACTTTTACTATTATTTTTAAATAATAGAATATTATATTCTTATGAGACATAAAATTATATAAGGATGTTACCGGCCGCTTGCTTATAGCTGCCTAAACATTTGCTTTTTCTTGGGTAAAACCTGGAAAACCCCTTTTTAACTTCCCATTTCAACTCTAGAAAAAGTATTGTTTGCATTCTTTTAAGATTTAGTTCGAAATAAATGTTCATTAATTTGAACACTGAATACCCTTTTCAGTGTAGGAAAAAATATTTTAAGAAAAAAGAACTTTTTCTCTTGTATCAGGCATCCTTTATGTGATCAACAAATACAAATACTGATATGATACTAGGTTTTGGGTATGGCCAGGGCATACAATATGAGAGTTTCTGTCAAAAAAAGATTTTATTTAAAATAGAATAATTATTGATTATATTACATGTCAGTTCTTTTGGAATTTTTTTTTCTGAGAATACTGAAAGGTACAGCGGGGGCTCTATAACGTTTGGCTTGGCTCTAAAATGCCTTATTAATATTTTATGATCACATAACATGATTTTTTTGAATATTTGTAAAATATTCCAAAGTCGAAGGAAATTTGTGAAACCAAGTTGAGAAATGCGGAAAGTCATATGTAGTTCATATCAGACTTAAAAATATTAATTTATTGAAAAATGATTTCCTTAAAAATAAGCATTTGGATAATATAACTTTTAAATAATCACCACTCGGAAAAGTGACATTCCAATGATCATCTCCTAAGCTTTCGGGTCCATGAACTGCTTACAGTCTACCTCCACGATATCTATTTATTAAAATCTGACCGCAGAGCCCGCCCGAAAAATCAGGCATTACTATTGCAATAATCAAAAGTCTTTGCTCCATATTAATTGAGGTAGTATCTATATAAAATTCTGTCAAATTATTTTTAGCATGTCAATTTTATTAAGGACAATATGATTAGGATAAAAAAAAAAAATCTGAGATATCATCAAATTGCAATAAGTCTCTTAAAAAAAAATCGAAGTCAAAACCAAAGAATGACACAATGTTCTCTCTCACATTTTATAAGTACTCTGTTTTAATTTTATTAAAATAAATAATAAATTAGGAATCCACAGAATGTTTTTCTACCTTGCGCGGGGAATATGTTCGTGTTTTCATAAATTTACAATGGAATAAAATTTTAATCAAATATTTATTCACTACAATTACTATCGTCCGAAAGATACAATAATTTTTTTACATTAAAATAAACCATACGATCACACCAGTAGCAGATACACTCTACTAACTAGAAGGATAATATAATGCACTACTATGCTGTTGTTTCTTTTTCAAAACTTCTTTCATCCTCTTAAACATGGCTGGTAATTGTTCAACATGTTTATCTACACATTTGACAGCACATTTCTCAAAAACTGCACCATATTTATCCATCTAAAAAAAAAGTTATAGATTAGTGGGCTGATGAATATCATCAGAATGAAATTTGTAAATTACTAATTACTACGTATTTAGTTTGCCTAAACAAATGCTAACTTACTTTTTATGTATTACCTGCATTGAGCAATAAGAAAGAAAATAGTTGTAGCTGATAAGACAACAGAGCGGGAAAAAAGAGATTTTTATAGGTGTAGCCTACTTCATTTTGTTGTTATCGACCAGTTTCGGGAGTACACACATCTTCAGAGTACCATTGCATTATCACAGACTTGCAAAAGGCAAAATCAGTTTACAACCGTGGGTAAACTATATAAAAATCAAATAATAATAAAAAAAAAAAGTTTGTAAACTGATTTTGCTCTCTGTAACAATATCATAACGCATCGTTTATCAAGATATCCTGAAGATGTGCATTCGCCCGAAACCGATCGATAACAACAAAATGAAGTAAGCTAGCACGGAGAAAGAAAATCCTCATTTGAGGTTAAATATGTGTTAATCTGAAGCTGAACATCTATTTTGGGCAGTTCAATATTCGAAAGAGGCAAATTCTAATATTTGGAACGATTTCTAAACTTTATTTGAAAAACATTTCTACCTGGTTATTATTTTAATAAGGGATGCCTTTATTATTATTTTTTTTTTGCGCAGCGGTGGTCATTAGCGTCATTAATTATTATAAATAGCTTGTTAAAGAGATACTTCTTCTTCTTCCCTGGATCTACAGTACTTGAAGGAACTTGGCCTCCTCAATCACTACTGCCCACTCCGCCCTGTCCTAAGCCAATCCACGCCATCTCCTAATTCCCATCTCTCTCAAATCGTGCTCCATCCCTTCGAACCATCGCGACCACGGTCTTCCTCTTCTTCTCTGTCCTCCTGGGTGCCCGGCACATATCTTCTTAGAGATCCTGTCATCCTCCATCCTCTCCACAGGCCCAGTCCATTTAAGCCTTCCCCTCTTTATAAATCCGACCAAATTTGGTCCTTGCATAGGTCTCTTAATTCCTGATTGGTTCTAATTCTCCAATCCCTGGCCTTTAACTGATTCAAATACTGTTCTCAGTATTTTTCTTTCCCATATACTGAGAATGCGCTCGTCACTTCTCGTTAGGGATCATGTTTCACTACCATAACTCACCACAGGCCTAATTACTGTTCTGTAAATTACTAGTTCCGCTTCCCTTGATAGCTCTTTGAAGCGACCAAAAACATCTGTTAGCAGCCTTGATCCTGGCTTTTTTTTCTCAGATACTTCATTATTTTCTGTAATAATTGCTCCTAAGTATAAGGGCAACTGCCTCAAATCTATGTAAACCTAGAGCAACCCATGCTTCTTCATTTCTTCTTCTTCTTGATGTCATCATGTATTTGGTATTCTCTTCATTTATTCGCATATCGAGCTTGTACACTGCTTTTCCAAATTCTTCTAAGACTCCGGCTAATGCTGCAGTGCTTCTTGCTGATATGAGTACATCATCAGCGTAGCTAAGTGCTGAGTTAGCGTGTTCTAAATAGAACCTTTTGGGTAGGTCTTTATGGCTCTTGCTGCCTTCTCTAAAGCCAAATTAAATACAAGGTGGGATAATGGGTCTCCTTGCATAAGGCCTTTGGAGAATGAGAAGAGTTTTCCTCTTGATTCCTGCACTTTTACATTCCCTTCGAATGTTCCAGAGTTAACGAGACCACCCTTATTAACTTTTTGTGGAATTTTAGCTCAAACTTGCTACTTTGGAGGGCCTAGGATTTTTTTGTCAGGATTTACTCCCTTAGCCTAAACGCTGGCCTTAGGGACGGTAGCCCTAAGGTGTGTACTGAGCAGTCTTACTTGATTGTGTGAAATGTACTATTGAGTGTGAGTATGAGTGAGAGTGAGTGAGTGTGTGTGTGTGTATTTGTTTGCGTATGCGAGTGTGTTACAGAGAGAGAAAAACTGTGTGAGCATGTGTAAATTACTGTTCTGTGATAGTGCATGGTGTACTGAGCTGTAGTTACCCGTGGGGACGCAACTCCCCAAGTAGCTGCATGCAACAGTTACCCCATGCGGGGATTAAAGAAATACATTTTGTATTAAAAAAACCGTAAGTAACCAAGATTGGTGCCGATATAGTTCACATGAATATCAGAATTTTTTTATTTGTAACTCCAGGTAGTCCAGTTCATGTACAAAATAACCCATACCAAGTGAAGGTAGGAAAACGTTTATCAAAGCAGTTTGAAGGAATAAAGCAGAGCTACTGAATGTCACCTACCTTATTGTCTGCGCGGCAGACACCCAAGGCGAGCTGGCGAGCAGCGGGCGAACAAACCGAGTAAATTATAAAATGACAAAAAAAAATTATCTCAAATGGAAGAAAGATGAGACTTACCCTTTGATGACGGTGAGGAATGAATTGAAGAAGTGATCATGAGTCGATTGGCGGACTGAGAAAGGAAGGTGTGGCGTGTGTGTGGGTGCGGGTGTGGGGAAAGAAGGAACTCAGGTGAGCGTAAAGGAAGTAGAGTGCTCGTAGAAGCGGATGACGCTGTTGTTGAAGCGGCGGATGATGGCGAGTTTACTAAGTCGCAAGCGATATGTCCTCGTGAAGGTGATGGCGCGGAGAGATAATTTATGGCTACTCACCGATAGTTAATATTAATTAACGAGGCGACAGGCGCGTGCAAGGCGACAAGAACTTAAGGCGAATTCACAACACAACACAGACAAAAGAAGAAGAAGCGGTAAATACCATGTGGCTTTGGGAGATATTGAGTCGGAAAAGACAGGCGTTGGTAGAGGTGGCCGGAAATAGTGGGGAAGAAGGGTGGTGGTGTGATGCAGGGAACGGATACGGTGAAAAAAGAAGAGAGGAGGCGGAGCAAGGATATTATGGGGTGAAGTAGGAAGCTGACCCTTCCCTTAAGAACAGATACAGGAAAACCTGGGTAGAGGGTTTGGAGAAGGCGCTCGCACGCACAAGGGATGCGTGAGCGGGAGAGCTGGACACCGACCCAACACTTATCTAAAAATTTTCTGGACAGAGCATAGGCAAATTAGTACAGGAAATGTGGGAGAGTGGGAGTGCCTGTTGAGAAAGAGAATCTATGGTCAATCTGTTTTGTCGACGATCAGGTGGCATTAATTCAGGATAGGGATGGAGTATTCGTAAGAAAGCTAGGAGAGGAATATGCATTTTAGGATTTGAAAATAAATTTCGAAAAACAAGTATATGGATGTCGAAACTGGAGAGGTGAATGACCTGGAAGATGGAAAGGAAAGAATTAAAGGAGTAAGCTAGTTTAAATATTTGGTAGCGGTGTTGCATTGCAAGGGCAGGTCGAAGATGGAAGTAAGGAGGAGAAGCGAAAAAAGCAACAGGATGGTGCAACCAAATTTGTGAAGTTCAGCTCTCTCTCCAAAGAACTAAATTTACTATTCCGTGGTCGAGAGTTTCCTCTACAGCGCCAGAAAGCGAGACAAATGGAGGGCGGTAGAAATGGACTTCTGGAGAAGATCTATGAGGAAAATCAGGTTGGATAAAGTAAGAAATGATGGAAGAAGGAAAGAGTGGGATAAAAGAGAACAAGCTGAATTCGGGGATAGACTCCGTATCGGAATGATATTTTTTCGCAATAATGTTATAGTGTGCCAGGTGAAAGTATGGAGTATGCAACATCAAAGTGCCATAATCAAGAAAATAATTTTGCATTGTTTATGCTACTCAGAAAAGTGTGCGTAGAAATAAATCGAATCTATACAGAACAGTGACCCAAGCATGCACGAGTTGGGCTGACGTAGGGTTACTGTTTTCATTTCAAAGACGGGCACTGGGTGAGGGGGTGGAGCTCCCTGATAAGATCGGTAGTGTCGTGGGAGCGGTAAAAGGGGGTTCAGAAGCGAAGCTACCGATTAACAAATATATGACTTTGCAAAAAGGAAGTAACGTATTAAGCTTAAAATATGGTTTAATGATGGCCATAGGTAACAAAAAAAAGTACGATGCGCTAAGATGTGGGGTGAGGTCTGTTCCAGACTTTTACAGAGGAAAGTTCAACCAGGAAACTGTTAAAGACTAAAATTTAAAAACGATGTGCCCGAATTAAGGCCCAAGAAAATGTTGAGGCCGATGCCAGAGAAGCGAGGGAAAAGAGGTCGCCCGAGGCGGCAGTGGTGGGAAGGTTTGAGGAGGAAATGGCTAGTTGAGGCTTTAGGGACTGGGAAAACAGATGGAAATAGAATGGGGCTTTTAACTTTAGACGATTACCCTAGTAGCTGAGGGAAAAGCCGGAAAATGAAAAGAACTCCATTTTTGAAGATAAATACCGGGAATTGTTAATTTTATTTATTTATATATATATACCTTTACCACGTGAATCAAGAATTCTGAAGCTTTTTCTCATATCATCTTGATTATTGCTACAATTTCAAAACCAGATAATGGTCGAATAATTGTCATTTTCAGTGGTACCTGTTGCTTAATGAAGTACGGATTACTAATCATCCCAGAAAGATCATATATTTTAAATAAACGAATTTTCTAAAGAGCAGATTTTAAACTTTATATCTTAAGATTCGCTTGCAATATTTTTTTCACTATACAAAAATTCAATTTTTAACTTGGAAGACTTCTGTAAGAGTAATTATTATTTGATTTGATTATGATTTATTAAATAACGAGTATCAATTCCTTTCACCATCCAGATATATAATCTTAATAGAAATTAGTAAATGAATGCATATAAGAAAATTAATTACATCAGTCTCCGAGGGCGAAGGTCCAGCTTTATCTCTTATCTCATCATTGCAATCCATTATACAACGTTGTAGCCGATTCTAAAATAGAAAAAAGTTAATTAGTATTTAATTATTAAACTAAACATCTCAACTAGGTAAAAAACACACCTGCACTGTACTAAATTCTTGTTTAACAAAATGTTCAGCTTCAGTCAAAGTTGAAGAACAGTTCTGCACACACTGATGTACTTGTTCCATTGAATCTGTAGTATTGTCACAGCAACGAGCAGCACATCGGTGCATGTTAGCCTATTACCAATATTAGCTACTGTTAAAACATTATTAATCAATAATAAAAGAAAATCAAATTAAATTGGAAGGGAAGGGACTAGCTCATTGATAGCGAACTGGACTACCACTCGGAGGCCCAACCGTGCTGCCCTTTGATTTTCTCTTCCTAGGAGACTCTACAGCTCACTTTCCTGTGATGGGAGTGTAACGAGACATTGCTCGGAGGCTACAAGGGGATTTTGAAAGCTCCAATCAATGACCATAAATGTTAACACACCTTAAATGAAAAAAAAATCTGAATGAAAAACTGATTACCTGCATTTTACGTAAATATTCTGTATCAATTTCATTGACTATTTTTTTCATAGCATCTTCAACTCTTCTAGACTGCTGCTCGACCATTGTGTACTTTAGTTCTAGTTTGTATTATCTCAAACAGTATTTATATAAACTCAATGCAATTACTAAATTAGAAAGGAAGACCCACAAAATTACTTGGATAATTAAGTCATATTTAGTTTTGCTAATACTATCTCTTATAGATAAGTCAGCGATCACTCACATAGGTATTAACTAGACTTAGGAGGACCCAACAGTTAACAAAGCTTTCTATAACCTTCCCTATAAACACGTGTTTATGCGTTGTGTTCTGGAGGTTTCACCGCCTTCTACCTTGTTCACAGCATTGCGACCAAGATGAACTTTCTTTATGGAAGAGGAATTACCATTTAGGATGACGACTGAAGAAGTAAAGATATTTTAGTATATATATATCCCGAAGGAGAATCGGTGCTAAGAGAAGTTTGAATTTTCACTGCACTTGTACAGAGAGTGTTCTTTACAATGGTAAGTTAATGCAATATTTAAAATCAAATATTAGATTATTTTTTAGATATTCATGTTTGTAGTCGGTAAAAGTACCATAAATGGTTTTATAGGGAAAAGCAAAACAGAATAAGAAAGGAGAAGCTAAGGCTCTGACCATATCTCATCCAAACAGTAGAAAAGCAGTGAAACTCGCAAAGCAAGCTATAAGGTTAGTATTTAGTATATTCTTTATTTGTTTTCGATTCTTATTTGGAAGATATTTGATTGGTCTCTAACATTTACCAGCTAACAAAATGCTGATTTGATAGAAATTTTTCTGAAAATTTGAAATGTGGTAGCTTCTTTTAAGGTTTAACAGTCATCACTTAGTATCACAAATAAAAATATGTTTATTTTATTAATTTCAAAGTATTTATGCTTTGACAGTTTACCGTAGGTTGATAAATAAGTCGTCTTCCCTATATTAATTGATTTTTGAGCGTATTTATGATTTTTTTATAATTTGTTACAACTCTAGATTACTTTGGAAAACTGATCAGGGGCATCTGATAAAAGTAGTACCCCAGTACATACGTTGAGTTCATCGGTTTGTTCTCACTTCATGTCTATACAGGTGACTGAACTGATGGTTTCGATTCCAAATTTGGCTGATTAAATTGAACTCCTTACTTGACAGCCTGTTTTCAAACATTAGTTATAACTTTTAAGATATGATAGATTTCATCCTTGTTTTCACTTTTTCTACACATTGGTCTGCTTATATCCTTATTATAAAAACACTTTCTTAAGGGCATAACTATCTTATCAAGGCAATTTCCTCCTATTTTTACATATTAATTTTCGTGGTTGTTTAAACTATATCAATCATATTTCCTTATCAGCAAGTCAGAGCGCTGTATCTCTTTTTGAAAACTATATATACTCACGAATTAAGCCAGTGAGAAAAATTGTTTGTAACTTTTAACCACTATAATATTTTCATTATTATTTGAAAAGAAAATATTTTGAGAATATCTTTCGTTTAAAAAAATGAAAAATTTAGTTGAAGGGACAGTTAATATTTATTCTTCTTTTAATAACTTCAATAAATACAGCCCTTTTGATGTATTTAAATAATGTTCAAATAAATATATTTATGTAATAAACATTATAATGTTTAAATAAATACATTCAGATAATGTTTGTTGGGTAAGTAAATTCCTTCGCAAGTGTAAATTTATATTCCTTTTCTTTTCAGACAAGCAGCGAGGCAAAAAACTAAACAGGGATACGCTATAAAACGGAATATATTTGGCGAGAAATTACTTTGGTTTAGAGATAACTTGGAAGATGATTTGATTTATACCCCACAGATGTTTGAAAATCTAATCGAAAAGTATGTTTTATTTCATAGTTTGGTATTTTTAGCTTATGAAAGATTCCGATCTAATAAGTAGTTTCATCAGAATTATCTTTCTATTACAGCTTCTTTACTTTTATCGAACGTTAAAACTTCATTCATAAATATTTAAAACATATTTTGAAAAAATGGTATTTATCTCTTTTGAATTTTAGGTATTTATCTCGATTTGAAAACGAATTAGAGCAAATAGAAATTAAACACAGTATTGGACAAAGGAAAGGAAGACAACATGCCAGTAGAGAAGATATAATAAAGATGACGATATCAAGAGAAAAAGAAGAATTTAATACGTCTGGAATTGGTATTTTTAATTTGTATACTTTTATTAAAATGACTTTTAGAATGATAACAAGAGTTATTGTACTTAATCTACAAGCACTATATTAATTATGTGGCCTGTTGGGATGTTGTTCGTGTTGCAATAGTGCAGACTCTAAGGCCCTAAGAAGTGTATACTACCCTTTCCTCCCTGCAAGATTAATACAAATATGAAATGTGTGACTGACCTGTAAACTTTCCAATTAAGTAAAACTTGCCAAAAGCTCTTTAATCAAAATCAACATACATATACTAAGCAAATTCGATGCACCGCGCTTTTTATGAAGATTTGCCTTAAGTTTCAGATATATTCTGCAATTTTTAATTCAAAACTATCGTTAACGAAAAGTTCAGTATCGCCTTCTTCTTTATTAAATTTATTATAAACTTAGAAATAATAAATTATAATTAGGTTAGTTGTATTATTGTAAACTTTTTTTTTTTATGAACAAGAGCTTTCTTTTTTAGGAGTTTTAGGGACCTCCTGCGGACCTCAAAGACTTTTTTTTTAATGCAAAATACAATTTTTGCCCCCGAAAAATTTTTTATTTAACTCCTTTTTTACAAACATTTTTCCTTGATAGTTTCTTACTTGTGAATAACAGTCTGCTGTATATCATTTACATGCATCTCTAATACAATTCTCAAAACTTATTATATTTTTTTCTGATTTTTGCAATTTTATATAAATTTATTCCCAATATTTAATCCAATTAGATTTATTTATGGAAATCTGATCACAAATTACGTTGTCAGTTTTCAGTGTGTAAACAACAAATAATCAGCAACAAAATATAACAAAATAAAATATATGGTTAATATTTTAACTTTATTCCTCAATAATATAAATACTTCTTAAGTTCTTATCGGATAAAGAACTCTTTTATTTGTTCATGTTATTATTCTTAGCCTACATACATTTTACTAGAATTTAAATTACGAAATTTAAGTCATTAAGGTACAGAAACGAAAATATCCTATATATTTGAATGAAAATATTATCTTATTATACTTTTAAAATTTTATTTAAGAATGAATATTTTAATAGTTTGGTTTACAGTAAATTATAGAGGTTGCTTGATATTAATTGTAGTTCTGTACGCTGAATCATAGTTTCATTGGATTTTTTTTTTTTGCGCCTCATTGACAATACAGGACTAACGAAATTTGCTTATGATACATCCTCATGCAGCTTGTATACTTTACTCTGATTTAAAGTTTCCGAACTTCAATTTAATCTAAGCCGTAGTATTTTTAGTTCGTTTCAATTTCTCAAAATATTGTTCTATTATGGTATAATTATTTATATAATAAAAATCCGTCATTTTACAATCATTAATGATTTTTATCTTTAAATATCACTATCCTTTTTCCGCCTATTCTAGTACTAATTTTTCAATTTCATTTTAAATTATTTGAATACATTTAAAATTGCATGCATCTGGATCTCGAACAGGTACTAGAATTTAGAATCATTAATTTATTTATGTTAATTAAATATATTTTTAAAATTCTTAGAAGAAAAATTTATTGATTGAAGTTTGAGAATATCTAAATGAAAAAGTCAAATGAATGTTTCAGTTTAGATTTCGTATTCGTGACTTGATTTCACAAATTATATAAACATCCAGGTGCGACTGAGTTAGATTTGCACGAAAAAACCTAGATATCTAGCCATGTGGGGAAAATGAATGAAAAGCAGTAAAGCTTTGGAAAAAAAATAATAAGGAACTATTGTAACAGAGTTAGTAATGTACTTTTAAATTTGATAAAATGAAGTTGATGTCTAAGACGAGTTCATTCATAATCATTCTCATAGAATTCTAAACGAAAACCAAGATGCCATTTCATTTAAAACTTTCTCTTATTTTCATGAATTTTTTTTAGAAAAAACAAAACGATTGATTTCATAAACTTGGACTGAGTATAGCTAACACGGTACTATTTGTTTAACACAGAGTTAAGAAATCATATAGGTAATATCGTGATTAAAGTACAAAGGTGTCTTTTAATGTTTCTTTAAATATGTTCTTATTAAAAATTAGTTACTAACAAGAATCAAATACTACACATAGAAATTATCAGGTTCATATTTAGTGATTAGTATTAGTTTTAGTATTTTTTTTTATTCGCGAATAGCTTTTGAAAAAATTAATTATTCTATTACAGAAATGGTTAATATATTAATACCTCAACAGTTGGCAGTTTTTCGTGAATGGGATGCTGATTTGGATAAAATACATAATTTTACAATAAGAAGAATAAGTAAAACATTTTTAAAAAATTATACTGCTGTTCATAAACTACCAAAAGATATCAAAATTCATGCAAATAATAAGCTGACATCAGAATCTAATGAACAATCAATGGAAATAGTTTAATAACAAATTGTTTTGTTTTCTTTCTTTATTATGATTATTATTATTATTATTATAAAAAAACAGTCTGTACTTTAAATTATTATTTTATTAATTAAGTGTGTTAAGAAACGTTGTACAAAAAAAAAAAAAAATGTATGATTTCCTGGCAACTTTGTTTTATATCGAAGTTTTTGTATATACTTATTAATTATTAATAAAAGATTTCTATTCTCATTATTTCTGTATTAAATTTCTAGTTGTCTTCAGTGCTGAGCTTGTTACAGGTGTTCTACAATTACATGTTTTATTATCTCCCTACTTCTTCTATATAGTACACAAGGAGGGGAATATTCTTATTAGGCGGTATTGGTTTTCATTCCTTCATTATTAATAGTTGTTGATGTAAACTATCTTTTTAAACTTTAATAAAAAATAGAAAATAAAAGACTAATCATGTGCCGGTCTGCTAATAAACTTATGGTTTCTTAATAGTAAATTTTTAATTTGATCTTAGCTTTTGTTATACAGTTTTTTTATTTATTTTTAATTTAAATTCGGTATTATTGAATATATTTTTCAAAGAAGCTTACATATAATTATGAAATCTAAAAATTGTAAAAGTAATTATTTAACAGAAATTTTGAAACTGTCATTCTATAATGGTGAGTACATTTTCTTCTTTTCCTGTTTCATATATCTATATTATGATAGCGGTCATATTGAAAACAAAAATACTTTTTAAATAAAAATTACTAATAATCCGAGAAAATTTATTATTATTATTATGATTATTATTTTAGATAATCGTGGGATAGTTAATATAAAAGATTTTCAAAAGCCTAGTCAACAAAAATTTGCTGTTTCTCCCATAATTAAAATACTTGCTCTGTCAGCTATAGTTGTAATAGCTGTATATGCACTTATAATGGTTACTTATAGTGAAGGTAATTTATTAAATTAATTATTTAATTATGTTAACATAATGAAGGGTGTAAAGCGGAACAAGAAAGTATTAGCAATTGCACTTTTTTTAATCCAAGAATTAAAAAATAAAAAGTAAAATACAATGCGAACAGGTTTTATTAAAAATAATTTATATTTACAGTTCAAAAAAGTAGTTCAAAAAGTTACGGTAAAAATTAAACTGCTACAAATTAAGTAAACAACCTTTAAAGTATTTCGCATGCAATCTCCAAGCATGCCTACTTGGTATTGATGATTGAGAATTTTCTGAAGTTTAAGACTAAATTTTTATGCCACTCTTTCAAGCCAATCATATTTATGCCATTGTCTTTGAATTTTTATTATATTTTTCAGCAACTGTACCCAGAATTCTTAGTGAAATCTTAATTGGATTAATGACTGGAGACTGGTTCTCAATGAATGGAGTTGTCAGTCCTCAGTCCTTTCTATGAAAGCATTACCTTCTAAATTTTGTATCACTTCCTTGTTTACATATTTTATATAATATATCATTCAATGCCCCCTGTTACCTCTGTTTATTTCTTAGCTTCTTCCTGGCCCTTCGTTTACATAACTAGAACTATTTTGCCTCATTTACGAATGCCTACGTTTCTCCGATTTACGAAAACAGTATGTCCTGCAATCCTGAAATGATTTTTGGCGCAGTTATTTGTTCTTAGTTAGTGATTGGAGTACTGTATTCAGCAAAGTTTTCAACAGTTTGAGTTTTTTGTGCATTACCTTCAAATTGCATTCTTTACAAGAATCTGTGTTGACAGACACAATTGGTCGAGGATATAATTAAATTTTCTCCATAAGCCTTCGAAGACTGCAATTTAGCAAAGTCCAAATGTTATTTTCTTTTATCTGCAACATTACTTTGCTGAAAACCTTTGCTCTCCAAAACATTATGTTCGTGTTAGAATCAGCCAGTTCCGTTAGACTGAGTACCAGCAGTAGACCACTGTAGTTTTCTCGATCCATCATAAAACATTTATTCGAATCGAAGTCCATTCTTTTGTATTCTTTGATACATATTGCAGATTGTTCATCGTGCACAAGCACATGTTCTCAATTTTAATTGCATTAAATTTCCTTTTAAGTTGTTTCACAAACCTCAGAAAGAATAATAGCTGTCATTACTTATCATTACTGTGATAATTGCCTGTTTCTTTAATAGACCTGTTTAGGACAATTAACCATCAGATGAGTGTCGCTCAGGCAAACCCATTCAAACTCAAATTGACCTGCACAGAACTGATTAAAAGCGGTTTGCGGCTAGAGAAAATAATTTTTATGTAGTCGTTTACCTTCCAATGCATAGTTACAATGACTAGCTTTTTCTGAAGGTACTCTTAGTTATGTTCCGAGATGTTAACTTTGCTTTCAAACTCGATTCCAAAGTTCTCAGATGGATCAAGTAGATTAAAGAAGTATCGAGTAAATTTCAGTTTTTATATCCTTGTTTAAGTAAGTTTACCTTTATTTAAATGGTTCTGTTATTTTGGATAAAATATACATTTGCTAATGCTTTTTTATCACTTGACATAAAATTTTAAGAATTTATGTAGTTCATTGCTTGAGAATTTTTCTCAAATATACCTTTTTTTTCTCAGATGACAGAGTCGCTAATAATTTATCTCCAGCATCTTCAAATTATAATGTTATATTTCGTAGATGGAAAAGAGATTTATTACCAACATTAAAAAATAATTCTAATGAAATTATTTCTAAATTACAAGCATTCGAATCATGTAAAAAGGAATGCGCTAAAATTAGAGAAAATTTAAATAAATTAGAAGCCGGTACAATAAAATTATATGAAGATTTTAGAAATCTTAGATATGAAATTGAAGATTTAATTTATAATTGTATGCATAAAATTGGAAATGTGGATTTAGATGAAAAAACAGAAATTAAAACATCTGCAAACACATTTACTCAACATAAATTTTACAAAAAGGATGATTTTCTAGAGAGAAAAGAAATGAATAATTTATTTACATCAAATGATAACGAATATTCTTCTTCAAACATAAAACCTCAATATGTTAAACCTCCTTTAAATGGGACTGAACATGAAGATCTACCGCCTACTGGCCCTGGAGGAAGTGTGTCGTCCATACGTGATGGTATATTTATTACAGCACCGGGTGAAGCTCTAAAAACAGGTCATCAATTAACAGTATCATTGCCAGAAAGAGTACAAAAAATATGTTATATATCACCAACAAAACCAGGATCTAGTTCTCAAAACATGATTGTGTGTACTCCTTATGATCAGAATACGCCAAATTTTCCGCCAGTAAGACAAGGTTTGACTGATAATTTATATATGCCAACTTTACTTGGAGCTAGAGAATCGCAGCAGTCATGGCCGATTGAACCTGGCAAACCTCAACAATTTCTTCATGTGCCTACGGCCATTTCATCACAAAATCCGTATTATTTTCCAACTCTAGGCGGTGCACCTATTATTACTCCAGCTAATTCACCACCTTACTATACTCAGGGGCAATATTCACAAGTTTATCCTATATATAACACTCAAACAGGTGTCATTTCGTTACAAAATATACCAAGTACAACGCAGATATTTAAACAACCAGTTATATATCCATCAGTACCGTTCAACTATCCAGTGTTTGCCAGTAATATTCAACCTATAGTCGCTTTGCCTCAGCAATTTAATCGTAACATGTACTGTACTTATGTACCATTGCCGAATGCACCCACGCGAGTGTACAAATTTCCAACCGTTGAGGGTGTTTCCGAAATTATTCAGAGAAGTGAAGCAAAAGATGTTGATGATCAAGAATTAACTGTTAAAGTGAAAAAGATTGATTATCATAAAAATGATAGTATTATATATGAGAAAATGATGAGAGGTAAGTAAAAATTTATATTACTGTATATTTATTTATTTTTTACTCTCTTATATTGTCGTAATTGGAAGTATTACAATGATTATCGATATTGAGTTTTGCGTTGGTAAATAAATATTTTGAGATTCCCTGCTTTTCGAAAACTGTTTTTTAGCGAATACTGTATGGTTTGAAAGAGCATAACTAAAAAAGAAAATCTTAGGAAGCTCAAAATATATATTGTTGCTCAAAACTAGAAATTTTAACAATGTGTTGCGGAAACTTCATACTGATTTAGAAACCCATTTTTTAATAAATAACATTTTTCAAAATTTTTAATAATAGAACCGTTGGCTAAAAATGAGTTAATTCAATACATCTTCAACATTTCTGACTCTCGATTCCATCATCGTTATCAGTAAGTGCAGGCTCCGAAATACGATACAAAAATCCGTTCTTCAAAAAATTTAAGCATATATTCCAACGTTCCGTTTTGGTGCTATCATAAGTTATTTTTTACATTATTATATACCTGGAAATTTGTTTTTATATTTCACAGAAGATATATGCGAATATGGAGAAATTGTGTGTAGAGACGGTGTTACTTGCGTACCATTTAACAGTTGGTGCGATGGTACAGTACACTGTCCAGATCTTAGCGATGAAATACATTGTCCTTGTAAATATCGCATTAATAAAGATAAATTCTGTGATGGTTATTTCGATTGTCCTGATGGTGAAGATGAACAGGGATGTTTTGGTATGACGGACATTTTATTAGTTTTTGTTTTAATTATTGTACTTTAATATCACGTATTGATTATACATTAAATCAAATGAATAAATCCATACATTTCCTTTAGCATGCCCCAAAGATACATTTAGCTGTGATGATTGGAATGGTGATGAACCAACAGTGACTTGTGTAAATGTATTAAAACGATGTGATGGTGTTAAAAACTGTCCTAATGGAAAAGATGAACTTGACTGTTCTATAATAACAAGTTATGTTGGCCAGCTATTGGTAAGGAATTTACAATGCCAATTTATATTAAACGATTATTTGTGATTCATTCGCTTTCAAATTACATCACTGTTTAATAAAAAATTACAATTTTTTTTTCAGAATCCAGTTGTATCATATGGTGAAGGATATCTGCATAGAAATTGGAAAGGTAAATGGCATCCTGTATGTGCCCATGAAATTTTTCATATCTGGGGACAGGAAGGATGTGATTCTGAATTTGGGAAGTTTAATTCGTAAGTTTGTTTAAGTAATGAAATAAAGATTTATTGATCATTGAGATATTACAGTACTTTTCTATTATTTTTTTCTGCTCTCTTAATTTTTGGAGAATTTAGTTCGTAAATAATATCATTACTTTAGGAGGTTTAACTTTACAATCCTGTGCATTTATGTGTTGACAATAATAAGCTTGTTACTAATTCTATATCATTTCTTATCTTTTTTTAAATTCTCTTTCTGCTTCAAGAGTAAATATTGGATTCGTGTCAGAAGATTTTTGGAATTGAGTTGTACTGGGAACATGTTTTTAGGTCTGAGTAGAAAAAGAATGTTTACAAATTTCAAAAACGTAAAATCGCGGAAGCGTTCAGGTAATAGCAGGAAGTTCGACACAAATGCTGGACACTGGAGTGTTCCGGGCCATAGTATTTAAGAAAGCTCAATTTTGGAAACTTGACACAAGCTAATATTTCCACTTATAGCAGTGAGAGAAAGATAAATATAAGAGGTTTGCTGTGACAATTACAAGAGTTATAGGAATAATACAAATTTCTGGAACGTTGAAGAGTACAATCGAGAATAAATTTTTGATTTACTTCTATTTTAGGAAGAGTGAGATTCGACTAGAACAACTACCAGGAACATATAATGGACCATTTATTGGTATTGATGCTGATGGTAAGACTATGTTCCTTAGTAATTGTCCAGGCGGTTTGACCACTTGGGTGAGTTGCAAGCAGATTAAATGTGGTATTAGAATGCTTTCCAGTCGTTTAGATGATGAATTAATAGATCGCTACAAGAGATATAGCAATATGGAAAAAAATAATTTAGCTGAAGTAGTTTCATTAAATGGTCAAAATTATCTTCATATTTGCAAGGCAAACGATGAAAGCAGTAGTAATTATAATCCTTATAAATATTATGAAAAACATCCTAATATGCAACTTCATGCAGCTCCTAACTATGGATACTATAGCCAAAGTCAGTACTACAGACAAACTGACAATAATCAAATGGGCCGTGCAAATATATTACCACAGCCAGATCCAAACATTGAAAATTCAGATTTATATAGAAGATGGTGGGGTGCCCTATTGGAACCTTTTATGGGTTATTATAATCAAGACCAGCCGAGCAACCAAGAAAATGATATTTTTCTAAATGAAAATAGTCAACCTAGGTATTCATCTCGAGACAGACATGCACCTTTTTTGACAAAAAATATTCGTACAAAACGCAAGGCCACAATAGATTACAAAGTCAAAGGGAAAATAAGACAAATTAGAGATGATGTAAGTGGAAGAATTGTTGGCGGTGCAAAAAGTAAACCTGGCGCATGGCCATGGTTGATAGCTTTATTCAAGGATGGTGTTTTCCATTGTGGAGGTGTTATTCTTTCACAGACTACAATTATTACGGCTGCTCACTGCATTGTTGGGTAATTTTATTTAAAATCACCAATTACTTAATAAAAATAAAACTATTATATTTTTAATATTTATTTCTTTAATAGCTTTGAGAGTCATTATTTTGAAGCTAGTGCTGGAATGTTGAGAAGATTTTCATTTTCACCGCAAGAACAAATTAGAAAAGTAGTTAAAATTATCATGCATGAAGGATATGATAAGTAAGATAAAAGTTTAATTCTAGTTTAAATTTTGAAAGTACAGTATTAATCAATAATGAAGTACTTATTATTTCAAAATTTTATAAGAAAGTTAAAGAAATTAATGTTTTTAGTACAGCAAATGCTTAGGTGAGTCCATGTTTGATGTGTTTTTGGTTCATTTAGATCAAATTATCAAAACAGATAAACATCTTGTTCCTTCGTGGCTGAGCGGCTTCTTTGATATCGTAACGCTTCTCTGTCTTTATCTTTTTTCTGACAACATCTCATGTAAATACCCAATTATATTTTTTATTGCCTCTTTGTGCCCGTCGCGAATCCCACATTCCCTCCTTTTAGTCTCCCACTTCCTTTTTGAGTTCGTTGCTACATTTTCGTTTCGAGTGTTCGAGCATACGCTCAAACACATCTTCAAATGTCCTATCATAAGGATGTCTTGATCAAACAGTGTGATAATACAGCATTGACTGTATAAACTGATTTTGCTCTGTGTAAGTCTATGTCTTGATCAAACAGTGTGATAATACAGCATTGACTGTATAAACTGATTTTGCTCTGTGTAAGTCTATGTTATCACACTGTTTTATCAAGACATCCTGATGATGGGCGAACGTCCGAAAGTGGTCGATGACAACAAATTGAAGCAGGCCATTACGGAAAATATATCTGAATCCTTGTTGTATCTGAAGAATCTTGTTTATATCATATATTAGATAAAAACTACATGGAATTTTGAGTTATGCTAGCAATGTAAAACTAGTTGATAACTTTCATGCATTGTAGTTGCTAATTTTCATTTAAAATGTTCGTGAGTGCTGCTTAAAATAGGAAACTGCCCGCCTGCAGTCGGAGTCTTCATCGCACTGTTTGATGTGGTAATTGGAACCTTCGAAATATTAGCTTAACTTTGAAAATCCTGAATAATTTCTTTGTAACATATCATTTCTTATTGTTTTTGATCATGTAACTCATTTCGACAAAGTGGAGGCCATAATTATGAAATATCATTGTTTCCTAATCAAATTAATCACTTTTATTTATAGTTTTTTCATAAGTTTAACTGTTCTTAACAATTAGTTTAGTTTATTTTTGTACCAAACAGGACAGATTTCAGCAATGATATAGCGTTGTTAAAGGTTGATAAAGGATTCATTTACAATCGATGGGTACTACCAATTTGTTTGTCTGGTGATCGTCATGTACCACGACCAGGTACAAAATGTACTGCTGTAGGCTGGGGTGCTACTTACGAACATGGCCTTGATCGTATGTATTTTTTTTTATTATTTAAATTTTTTTAAAAATATATACAGAGATATATAAGTTAAGTAGACAATGTACAATTATTCAGAGGAATAAGCTGGTTTTCATTACTGTATGGTTTTGGTCTTAATCATATTCAGTAAATAATCCAGTAAGCCAATCTGGTTATAAGAATGACACTTTCGTCCCTGTTACTGTCTGTCAAAATCGGGAATATACGTGTCTAGCTGTAGTGACAAGGAATCAGTTTCTTGATGATTGTTTAATGCACAGCAAAATGTGAACATTTAAACAAATATCCCAAAATTTTAAATTGAAAATTACCAATTTAATTCAAAGTTTTTAGTAAATTAAATCTTAATAACGCATAGGCCCTCTAGAGCCTTCAGTACTTCGTTTTTTCTGGATAAAACCTTATTAATGATGTCAGCGAAATATTTTCCATTTATGAAAAATTCTAGAAGAAATACTAATGATTAACAGTTAAATGTGATTCGCTATTTTCCGAATAAGTTCAGAAAATTTAAAATTTGAAACTTTTATTTCAGCGGGCCAAATCAAATGAATGAGTGTTTCAGATTTATTTGTATGATGTTCATTGTCATCAATTAACTAACATTTTGACCGATTTCATCAGCTAGTAGTTGAACTACTCATTCTTGACTCTGATCAGATAGCCTTTACCCGTCAGCTTATCATTGCCAAACATGGCGAGTGGATTATGCCCTTTAAAAAAGAGTAGTATTCCAAAATGTAACTAGACTTCAACCGATCGGACGATCATAAGTTTGCTAACCTTGTTCTGACATGTCCATCATTATAGTCTAGATTGATTCTGGCTTCATCTGTATTACCAATATGCAGAATGAGTCCGACTCAAAATATACTTCTTTCCTAGTGCATCTTAAAATTCATAGTAATTATTGAGATATAGGAAACTGTAGCATGAAATAACCTCTGCTTTATTTCCTGGCCTTTTACAACTTATTTCTCTATAAACTTTAATATTTCTGTATTAAGTTTAATATTTCTCTATAAAGTAAAATTTTTACATTTGGTATTTAGTATGCTAATGCATAATTTTCTGGAATTTTGATTATGCTGAATTGTAAGCCCTTTATTTAATGTTTAACTAGTTAAAAAAAAATTAGTAAAAAAATCTTACCATCAAATAGAGCTTAATTTTAAATGAAGAACCAGAATGGTTCAAATTGTATTTATACATTTTTATTTTTACAGTTTATATCTTATATGTTTATTTTCTTAGCTGACCATTTGCATGATGTCGAAATACCAGTTCAAACTAATTGCAAGTATCTTAGAGATAGAGCCAGCGGTGATATTTGTGCCGGTTTCCATGAAGGAGGGAAAGATACTTGCCAGGGAGATAGCGGAGGGCCTTTACTATGCAAGTAAGAATATTAAAGATTATTTTGATTCACCAAAGTATGGATTTGTTGATCTAATTGATTTCCACATATTAATATTGAATTCAGGTTATTGGTTTTTCGGGATAATCTTTTGGAGTGATTCAACCAAAGCCTTTGTTAAGTTATTTTCTTCAAGTTTCTTTATTTTCGGGCAAAACGTTGAGGAACTACATATATTTAGGTTCCCGGTCATTTCGACAGTTTTTCTCATGATTATCTCTTTTCTCCAAAGATAAAATGTTTTTTTACCCTTACTTCAATCGATTAGCTACCTCATAACCATCCAGTTTTTTTAAGTATTGTCCAATGTTTCTTTGAAATCTCAGTTGTCTTTTAAGGGAAAAATAAAGAAGCGGCATTGATAGATTGGCGAGGTATTTTTGTATTTAAGCATGTACTTACAGGCACTTAGTTGCTCGGCTTATGAGTTATGAACACAACGTGTAAAATAAGAGATTATTATTTTTCTCCTAACAACTTATATCCGCAAGGGATGCGAAAATGTAATGTGTAATTTATTTAATTTATAAATTTTATTTAATTAGAAATGTATAATTAAATTTTAATTATTAATTTTATAATTAATTTATTTTAATTTTGATGGTGGCAAAATAATAATTTTCATTATAAGAACTTATCCCTCCCACAAGGGGTACTAGTAATGTTATATATGACTAACCATAGAATTAAACCTCTCAAATCTTATCGCCACAAGGGATGCCAAAAAATGTAATATGTAAATAACGGAAAGGACTTTTCCTTTATGTAGCTTTACATAACTTATTGTGCATTAATCCGAAATTACTGCGAAATTAACATTTATTCGAATAGAAAAAGAACTCTGAAAACTACGTCTAGCGGATAATTAAAAGTGTGACAAAAGAATTAAATCTGCTGAGTTTTAGTATTATTGCTACTAGGGTTGCCAGATTTAATATATTTAATATCACCCTGATATATTTTGTTCTTTTATTGATATATGATATTAGACTCTAAATATACGTCTAAAAATGATATATTTATCCCATCATTGCGATGATAACAATAATAATTCGTATTAGCGCAGTCATCTCGCGCCTCACAATCATCAGTGAACAAGTAGTGAATGCTGATTGGTTTGATAGGAGTCTCGTTTATGGCACGCGCATAGCTTGCGCCAACGCATTCCGCCGGTTCCACTCTCGCCAAGTGTAAAATGACAAAACTAAGAATTTAGGTTACAAATATTTAAAGGGTGTTTTACACCAACTGATAATCAGATAACATTGACGTCTAAGATTTATGGTCGCAGCTGTATTTATTGTTGTTATAAATTAACAAATTTTGAAAAATTTAAGTTGGATTTTATTTAATAAAACTTTATTGCCGCAGCTGTATTTATTTTTGTTATAAATTAATAAATTTTGAAAGATTTAAGTTGGTTTTTATTTAATAAAACTTTCAAAAAAATTTGGTATATTTCATTTTTGAAATCTTATTAATATATTTTCTCATTTTTCACCTGGGAACCCCAACTGCTACGTTAATTATTGTTGTTCCAATTGTTGAGGTTGTCAGTGTTTATTTTTTATAATTTGGAATATGTGGATTTAACCAATATAGATTTATATTGAATTTCATTGCATTATTTTTTATTAATTTATTATTAATGCAATTTTCATCGATATCAGTTCATTTCTCTCATTGCTATGCATAAAAGATGACTCAGTTAATCTCACTTCTGTTACCCTTCTAATTGAATGGTCGTCTATGTACAGCAAAATCTGGGGACCTTGTTGGGTCATAAACTCTGCCTTCACTTCCAGTCATTTTCTTATGAATAAAACTAATTAGTTTGGTAGAAAAAAAAAAAATGAGGCCTTGGATAACATGTGCGTCAATTCAAAAGTCCTGTGGTTCATGAAATGGAGCAACCTTAACAGTAATTTCATGATGTTGATTTTTTTTTTTTATGATTGATAAATTTCTGAGTACAAAACATCTGTTTGTAGCATTCATGAGTTTCTAGCGTTCGCAATCAGCATCCACTAACTTTAACTACGACTTTCACTCACAATGCTGGGTCATCACCGCTGATAGCCCTTTTTATTTATGTTTGCCTTGATTTATCAGTGTTATAAATTTTACAAATAATCCACTATAATAATGTGATTTCTTTCAAAATTAATATATCTTGTTTTAGATTGGATAAAAGTGATCATTGGTATCTAGCTGGCATAGTTAGCCATGGTAAAGGATGTGCAAGGTTCAATGAACCTGGTGTCTATACTAGAGTTGCACTTTATTTAGATTGGATAAATTCTAGTCTAGGTTGTAGCCGTTTTTTTTCTCATTTATTAAATATTTATTTAGATATTTATTACTTATAAAATTAATTTTTTTGTAGAAAAAGAAAAAATTATAGGGAATTCACCTAAACAAGAATGTCCTGGCTTGCAATGTGATGGTGGTAAATGTATACCAAGTAATAAAAAATGTAACGGAGTTCTAAATTGTTTAAAGGGTGATGATGAACTTGTGTGTAAAGCTACAACATTTTTTATTGAAAGAAGTGAGAAAATTGAAAATACCAACCATTCAGAAACAATTTTTGAAGAGTATCAAAATCAGAATAATGAGAGCAATTTAGAAACAAGAAGTGAGCCAAGTTCAACTATTAATAAAGATAATATTAAAATGGAAAACTATGATACTTCACAAACTCAAGAACCTCACAATATTGCTACTGAGTCTTTTAAAAAATCATTGATACTTGAATTTATTGAGGACCCAAAGGAGAATGTGACAGATTCTGAGAGCAGCGAAACACTTTCTTCAAAAAACTCGGTTTCGGAAATAGTTAATAATACAAACACTACAGAATTTTTTGAAAACTCTTTAGGAAAATTTGCAGAAGACTTATCTGATCCTGTCAGTGATGCTTCTCACTCTTTGGAGAAATCTTTGATACTAGAATTCATTGGTGAAACAAGCATGAATGAAACTGTTCTTGAGAACATGACGTCACTTTCTTTCATTTCACCAGCTTCACCAGAAATGAATGAATTTTCAACTATTGCTTATAAAAGTGAAGTAACTAAAGATGAGAGCATTGAAAACGAATCAGGATTTAGGTATAAAATTAAAGAACAACCAATATCTGAACTCGATGTTAATAATTTTTCAAAAGAATTGATTACTACTGACGCACTAGCCGGCGTTACAGAACCATATTCAGAGGCAACAAAAATTAAAATTTTAAATATTGAAGTTTTAACAAGTCGCGAGCAATCTGCAGAAAATATTTCAGAAGTTATTATTGATTCGAATGACGATTTCAAAAAGGTAACTGCAAAGAGTTATTATAGTCCGCCGAATGATTCAATAACAATGATTTCTGATGTAGAAAATAACTATAAGTCTAGTATGCCTGACTGGCATAAAGCAGAAAATTGGAATTTCAGTGATCATTTTTCTGAATTAAATGATACTACTATCCAAGAAGAAATTACCAGTTCATCTCATAACTTAATTTCGACAACTGAAATGCTTAACTTTTCAAGTAGTAAAAATATACAAGAATCTAATTTTAACAGTGATGAAAACCAAGAATCTTACGCATCCACCATTTCTATGGAAGAATCTACGATTACTCTGCAACAAAAGACTTCAGAATTGAGTGTAAATACAACTGAAATTATAAGTATTATGGATCAAGGTGAAAATAATCTTTCAACAGCTTTTTCTCCTGCTGGGACGACAACATCTTCAAGTTGGAAATTAGTAACAGAATCTACGTTTCCTGATGATTCGTCAATAGATTCATTTAGTCACATAGCTGCATTAAACAGTACTACACATGAAGAAAATAAGTTTTCATTGCAACATACAGTTACAACAAAATCTTTATATGGAATTAAATCAGAAGAAGTTGAGGTTTCTACAGTGAATACTCCTGAATCACACACAAATAGTTTAGTTTCTAAAGAAATAGGAAACAAATCTATTTTGCAAACACCTGCTTTTACATCAGTAACTTCTCCAGATAGTAGTACAGATACTAGGGCTACTTCGGCCGTAAACAACATTCACTTACAAGATTCTACTATAATTAGTACCAAAGAGGTTATTTTTAGTACTGACTATTACACATCAACACCAGATATTCATGAATCATCAGATGATGGTTTTACTCATGAAGTTAGGAAAGTAACATTACTGCAAACCACACCATCCTTAGTAACTTCAATAAATATTTCCACCAATTCTATTGATAAAAATAATTCATCACAGCCAGTAATTGATGAATATGACATTTTCAACAGTACTACACTAGAAGTGAGTACAATTTCATTACAGACATCCACTGAAGGATCCACAAAATTAGAAGAATTAGAAATCGATAGTCATTCATCCGAATTGTACAGTATTACTACTGATGAAGGGACAAAATTACCAATTTATAAGAATATCTCAGCTGATGGTGTAACGTTGGATAGCACAACCCGAAAAGAACTGTATAGCCAAACAATATTCACAGATATTAATGCCTCACAAATTTTTGCTACTGAAAGATACACTGCAGGTATGCCTGATTCACAAACAAATAATTTAAATGAAACGACTTCATCTATAGAAGCGGGAACAACTGATTCAGCAGAATTTTCAGCGATTCCATCAGTTAGTATTACTGAACTACCCACAACTGTTTCTTTAAGTTTAAATAAAAGTGAACCACCATTTAATTTCAATCAATATACGATCTCTCAAACCGAGAGTATGGATATTTCTGAAGTATTTAAGTGTGCAAGGTGAGGTGCTCATATTATTTTTAAGTATTTATTACTTTGTACGATTATCTGAGATTATTCGGTAGTTTTTATTTTCTCTTACTGTCATAAAAGCAGTATTGCGATGACACCAATTTGGGAGACTGATAATAAAGATTCTCGACTGCAGGAGATCTCGAGAAGCGGTCATTAAAAATTATACTTGTTTAAAAACTTTTCCAACGTTTCGACAAATTCATTGTCAT
This sequence comes from Triatoma infestans, assembly GCA_011037195.1. Lineage (NCBI taxonomy): Eukaryota > Metazoa > Arthropoda > Insecta > Hemiptera > Reduviidae > Triatoma > Triatoma infestans. The sequence goes on along the minus strand of JAAEAF010001174.1, from coordinate 99,014 downwards.
CTTCAGAGATAAAATTAAAAAAATGTTAAGCAGGGTTACATATAATTTTCATTAAACACACTAGACACAAAATATATACTAAACAAAGCTTGATATGACAGAAAGAGTTGCTTATGGAATGAGCTACCTCATCAGAAAATGATGTTATATCAAGATTGGTTTAGTATATATTTGTGATTAGTGTGTTTAATGAAAATTATATGTAACCCCGATTAACATTTTTTCGATTTTATCCCTGAAGAAGACAATAAATTTGTCGAAACGTTGGAAAAGTTTTTAAAAAAAGTGTAATTTTTATTGACCGCTCCTCGACATCTCCTGCAGTTATTATGGAGACTGAGATCCCTAAATTTGAGTTTTCAACGGAATTGTCTGTTTGTGGTGTGAATAATTTATTCATATAGGAATTTCAAGTCCCGGCATCTATTTATTTAGAATACAGTTTCGCTAATGCCTTTTTTTTGTCACATTTAGGAGCGTGTATAGCGACTTCTCCATCACGCTCATGAGAGCTGATATTCTTCTCTCACCATTTAAAATCCCCAGCTATACAAGCCCTTCTTTTTTTTTGCAACACCCGTAGTGCTGTTCCTTTTTCTTCCTGCAAAGAATACAATTACTAGCCAGGCACTATCAGTAGCTGTGCTTGTGAAACCTATGTTGGTCTTAAAGGCATTTGGGGACCAATATGATAGAAATTGTTTAAAGGTGATTTTGACGTATTTAATTAGGATGAAGAGGCATCATGAATCGGTTAGCAGGCACCCTGCTGCCTCTTTGTCATCAATTTCCGTTCCAATTGAGGGAGGTCTGATTTCGGCTACTCTCTTCTGGAAGCCAAGTAGATCAGTACTACTTATCTCATAGAATTGAAAGCACTAAGAGCGTTTGACTGTCTAAGAAAATGGCAACGTATTCCTTCGTTATAAGCTCTCATCCGTTCTGCCTTTTTCTCGCTAGCTTTTAACAGTGTCGAGATACTATTTAATTTGGCGCTTTATATCACCAAAGTTGGTTCTTCACCAGCTTGGATCCAACCTTATATATCAGTCTCTATAGGAACCGTTCTCCAAGTTTCACTGTGAAAACTGATTTTAAGATTTTTCCAAGGAAGCTTTGGTGACAAATTTACCTCTAATGTACATATTAAAAGCATAATAATAGATTAATTTAAAAAAAAAACATTTAGGGAACTAGATATTTGATAAAACACAGATTTTGAAGCAAAATGTGTCGAACCATATTGAGAATTGCAGTAAGAGAAATACTTTTAAGAAGAGTCATTTTCTTTTAAATTTTGTTTTGTAAAACTAATTAAAATTTACCGTATACTTTCTTCTTTTTAACTTAGTTTCAAGCAAAGTATTATGAAATCTGAATATTGCGATGGAATCTTAGATTGTGTTGATGGAAGTGATGAACAAAATTGTACTTGTGGTAATAAACTTACAAATATTCTTCACAGAAAAATTTGTGATTCAATTATTGATTGTGCAGATGGATCAGATGAATACAATTGTCCAAGTAAGATTACTTTTAATTTATATTTTGCTTAGCTTTATATCATCTGAGAGATTTTGATTCTAAAAATAGAATCAAATGTTTTAAATAAATTAAATTTAAAAATATTGGCTTAAAACAACACCATTTCAATGGATGACTAATTGTTAAGTGCTATTGCTTGTTCGTCTTTCGTGATACACAGCACTATGTGAATTGATCGATCTCTGTATTTAGAAGATATCTCTTACCACTGCAAACATCGAATGTGCACTTTTGCTTGACAGCTATAACTTTGATCGTGTCCATCAAAGTTCTCATTTTTTCTCTTATATCATAAGCTCTCTAATAATTTATCCGTCGAAGCATGGCTTCATTATTTTGGTGTATCTAAGTGTTGGTTTATCGACCAGGAAGTTTCCAAAAAAAAACACCAAATAATTTTAAAGGTTTTTTATTTGAAACCCGACGTTTCGGCAAACATTGTTTGCTTTCTTCAGAGGCTCTCTTAAAGTAAGTGAAGTTTGGAAATCTTGTTACATCTTCGATTATGTCTAGTTATTATAGTTCATTATTTTGGTTCTGACCAGTTTCGATTCTTGTCTATCGTCAGATTAAAGTTTTTAATCAATTCGTATAGAGGGATGAACAGTTTTTAGTGTAGAAAGACAGGAGAAATAGTTACTAATTTGTTTTTGGTATTGTTATTATTTATACATATTCGATTGAAGTGAAAATAATTTTTTATTTTAATTAGAACAATGTCAAGTAGATCAGTTTTATTGTGGTAAGAGTAAATCTTGCATTTCGATAAATAATAGATGTGATGGAATTTCCAACTGCGCTTTTAATGAAGATGAAATTGATTGTTGTAAGTAATTTTGATTTTTTTTTAATTAAAAATTTCTTGCATAACGCTTAAAAGTAATGAATCATTTGATTAATTTAGATGCTCTAAGTGATGGTAAAACCATAAAACTTGATCAAGGTGGAAGACCAGAGTTATTGAATAAGGGAGTGGTTGTCCATTTTCAAAGTAATCATTGGCAGTCATTTTGTGTAAGTGATAAATTGGAAATATTAACAGAAGCACTGAAGATCTGTAAAAGATTAGGGTTTAGGTAATTTTTTTTTATGTCATTTTCACTCACACAATTATTTAATATACATCAACTTGGGATATTTTTTATGAATAACAGAAATTCTAAAAGTATCTGTCATTATGACAGTTGGAACATGCGAGGAATACGTTTTTCAATCCCTTATACCCCCCTCCCTTGATTATTATTATTATTAGAAAGACAGATGATTATTAATACAATAGCTCTTATCTTAAATAATTACGAAAAATGGGTACACCCTTTGATATTAGTTTACCAAAATCGATATTAGCTTACCATCGATATTTGGTTTACCAAAATATTTTCAGCAGATTGATAATTCTGTGGAAACATAATTACTTCACTTCTTCATAAAAAAAAGAACATTATTTTTTTTTATTATTTATACATTTTTTCACTCATATTACCTTTTGCCAATTTGGATGCAAGTTAATTTAATTTACTGTATTATCAAAATAACAATCTTATTGTAAATATAAACATCATTATTCCGACTTTATTTATTTATTGTTAGCTTCATTCCGACTTTATTTATTTATAGTAGCAACAGATCATGGTAGTAACCAGATTTTTTTTGAGACTTCAAATGACTAAATTGACCGGGCATTTGCAGAAAGAAAAATGATTTCCAAATAAACCATTACTCAGTAAAGGCTTTTATAATTCGTTTGCTAATGTCCTTTATTATTTATTCACTTTTTTTCTTTATAGCGAAGCAGTTTATTATAGCGATATTGTGATCGCCACTTCTATTTTTACACAAACTTCTTCCAACATATTTCATAATAATACTTCTGGTCATCCGTGCAAAGGACTATATCTTCATTGTTCCCAAACTTTAGCGAGAACTACACCTTGGCTAACGAATGTATACATTGAGGGGAAATTAAAGACTTTAGGAATATTACTGACGGATTCATGGGTAGTTGTCAGCTCAACTTCATTAATTAATATTAAGTAATAGTTCATTTTTACAAAATAATATATATTTATATATATATTTATTTCTATTTTAATACTCGGTTAATACAGACTATTTTTTGTTTTTGTTTGCAGTGTTGAAGAAGTATACATCACTGCTTCTATAGGTATGGCAAATGAAACGTTTGAAAACATAGTTGGGCCATATGAACAAAATATTGCAATTAACAATGTAACAGCTGTTTCAAATTCTCTAATAACGTTGTTACATTTGAATACGCCAATAGTATTAAATCATAATGTTATACCTATTGGAATTAATAAATGGTATACGTCTGTTTTGTATTAATACGTTAAATAATTTTCTTCTAATTACACTTAGTAAGCAATTATTTAGTTATGTAAATAGAAATTCTAAGTAACAATGAAATAGAACTTAATTAACGAAGCACGAATTATAATGAAATAGTCTGTAATTAAATGGCCCTAGAACCATCTATGCCTACCCCAAAATGCAAAGATTCTTTGCGTAGTTTTGCTATAAAACATCTGTAAATGAAGAAATTCGTGTTGGTTAAATGGCACTGCGTCCTAAATTATGAACAATCTCAACATTGACCACAGCTGTTTCTATTATTACTGCTTCCAGACACTTACCTTATGAAGCGTTCTTGCGTTATCAGCTATTGAGTTTAATGGTGAACTTGACAAAAGTAAATATACCATGATCCTTATGTAAAGCTTTAACTTCTTGTGCAAGAAGCGCTTGTTCTTCTGCAAGCATTTGTTCGAGTATGCTTTCGTAGATTCTATGTAGTACTTACTGTCCTTACGAAGCGGAGAGAGTAAGCTCGCTTGAACTTATCCAACTCTCAGATCAATAAGTGAGGACAAGTCTGACTTTGAAGAAAATCATTGTCATTTTCCGCCTTAGTTCTCCTAATCTAAAAAAATTGAAGTTAATCAAATGCTATCTAAAAAGAAGATGTAAAAAATTCATCTTCCTTAACCACACAGAAAATTCATAGGAATGTTACTGAGGAAAATTTCTTTGGAAGAGAAGTGAAGAAGAGTTAATGCAGTTCGTTAGATTTTCACCAATTGGTTTCTATTCTTTTCTTAAGTGAATTCTAGTCAAGTTGCGAATACCATAACGAACTTTTAACTTTCTCAAATTGGTGATGTGTACACCAAAAGGTTTTATATGAAGCTACAGGGGCTAGAAATTCCTTGTCTTTCCCCTTGCCGCGAACATCCCAGCATTCTGGAAGCTTTAAAGGCTATTTTGTAAATTCGGATTCAAATCTGAAGCCCAAAATATCAGAGAGCAGAAAAATTATTTTACAGGAACGTTTATATTCGTGGTAATTGTAAGAAAAGAAGTTAAATTACTTCCTTTATGAAAAATAATAATTCAGCCACTACATTCATTACAAGTCACAAATGTGAAATTTTTGGAAATTTGAATTTTCAGCATTAAATTTATTCCTGACAGATGGCACATTTTATGAATAAAATATTTCAGGCGCAGTACTGATGAATATTGTGAAGCCATGTTATTGAATAGCAAAGGTATAATATCAATACCATTACAAGAAGATAAACAAAATTGCGAACAGGGCAAACGATGTTTTAAAATCTTCACAATACCAAGTTATTGTTGGGTAAAGTGAAAAAAAAAAAAAAATTGAAAAAGAAAATCTAGATTTCTTAATTTATTTATAAATCATATTTTTTTTTATATAAAAATCTGTTTGAAATCAATTCAGGAAGACAAAATTGAAGAAGTGAACGGACAAGTAGTTTGCCATTCTAATTATGGTGCTTATTTAGCCGCAGTGTTTAATGAAAAAGATTCTTTTTGTATTAAGGATTGTTTTGTTAAATTTGATGATTTCTCCGAAAAAATAACAGAAATAATGACAGTTACAAGTAAGTTGGAATGGATAAATAATTCTACCTTTTCTATTTATTTAGAAATAGATATAATTATTTATCTAAATAAGTTTTTTTTTTTTTTACTTTTTTTAAGACTCTTCAAGTGTACGTGAATATGATATTCCTTTATGTGATACTATGAGATGTCCACATGGTAATTGCTTGGACTGGCAATTTATCTATGATGGTGTACACCAATGTTCTGATGGTAGCGATGAAACAGAATTTATGAAGAAAAAGAAGAATGATTATTGTACAAAGCATAATAATTGCAGTAAGTGATTTTTCGGTTAAGTCATTGCTTTTTCTTATGGATTACTGCATTTAGAGCCAGTTGTTCGAAATTGAGTTTCGAGCCTCTGTAAGCCTCCAAAAAATATTTTTAAAACATATTTTCAATATACGAGCACAGGTAGCACAATTGAAAAACGAATTATTAGATGTTATTAGTGTTGTATAAAGAAAGAGACAACATTCATAATCATGTCAAGTTTGATTGTTGACAGTATATCATTATCAAGACCTGGGTTTTTGGGAGTAAATCAGAAAAAAACAGAGAGTCAATTAAATACCTTTACCATATTATCAACATTTGGTTTTCATCTATGTTTTTGTCAAAATTATTTGTTTTACACAAAAATTTATTGATTTTTTAGTTTTGAGTGCCTTAGTAGTCCTGATGGTGACAAAATTTACTGTCAAATGCTTGATTAGGATATAATTATTTGTTCTTTACATCCTCTCCTGGTTTCATCTATATCCTCCAGCAATAATTTCAAGAAGAACACACAATAACAGATATTTCTTGGGAACTCCTACATTAGAATCTGGGGAGAGGATTGTAATATATTGTGATATTTAAAAAATATTAATTATTAAAATAATAATAATTGGATCGTTATCCTATGTTGTCTCAAGCCTAGTTCAGCACAATGATATCGTCAATGTACTAAACACCAGTGGATTGTATTATACTGTGGTATGTAAAAGAATGTATAGATCACAGCCTGACTAAGGTTTTCACCACTTGCATCTAGTAAGCATATAAGCACGCGAAATTTTCTCAGCCGATTCTCACAATAGTTATTTAGATTTGATGCATCAAATCAAGCCTTAATAGAAGATTTTTCTCGACTGTTCTTAAATGATGAATAAGGATAGTGAAATTTGGTCATTTTTTTTAAAATAAAAAAACTTATTTTTGTCAACGTTTAACATACAACATACAAATACATTGGGTTCTTTTTAGAAAGACAAAATCAGGAAACAAAAAATAGAATGCAATAAAAAATATAGATTAATTTATAAATTTTTTTTGGTTTACTTACATAAATATAAGAAATGTTAAAAAAAATCTTTAAAACATGACAACTTTAACTTATCTATATTTTAGGAAAAATATACATAAATTGTTTGTTCCTAACTATTTATTTTTCCTAAAATATACAAAAGTTAAAGTGTCATGTTTTGAAGATTTTTTAACATTTCTTATTTTCAGAGACATTTTCCAAGATAACCTGCTTCATTTTGTAGTCATTGACCGGTTTCGGGCGTTCGCCCATCATCAGGATGTTTTTGTTGAACGATTTAATAACATAGACTTGCACAGAGCAAATACAGTTGATACACTCGTGTACAACAAAAACATCCTGACGCCCGAAACCGGTCGATGACCCCAAAAAGAAGCAGGCTATCATGGAAAATGTCTCTGATGCTAAAAAAAAATTATAAATTAATCTATATAATTTATTTTTTATTGCATTCTATTTTTTGTTTCTTGATTTTTGTCTTTCTAAAAAGAATCCCATTAGAATTTGTAATGTTGTATGCCTTGATAAAGACAATATATTTGTCGAAAAGTTGACAAAAATTTAAGTTTTTTTACTTTTAAAAAAAGACCGAATCTCACTATCCTTATCCATCAAGTTCTAATCCTTATCTTCTAATTTCATATCTAAGCGAGAATGGCAGTGATCACCAAAGTCTTTTCTAAAAAGAGTGATGGGTATGAAAATATTTCCATACTGTGACATCTGACTTGAAAGAAACATTAAAGAGGTTTCTGAAACTTGGAGAACTTATTATAATATCATATTCATTTGATTAATAACAAGAAACATAGAGTAAAAAAGTTAATTTAGACTTTCATGAATATTATTTTTAAAAAAGTGTGCCTAAAAAATAAGGATATAATACCCAGAAATACAGACTTCTGCTTGTTTGAAGATGTATTTTCTACTCAATAGGAAGTAAGCTATCGTCCTAATTTACTTCAAATATATTTGCTATATTGGTTTCTCCGCCCTTATTAATCGCAGTACCTTAAACTAATGTTTTTCGAAGTAGCATCGGCTTGCGTTTGTAATAATTTCCATCAGAACTAACTTCCTGGCGAGAGACTGGTGTGTTATATTGACTATATCATTGTGCCGAACTAGGCTTGAGACTACATAGGACAACCAATACATTTATTATTTTAATAATTTCTAAAATATTAATCTAAAGTTTCTGTTTTGTACAGCATGTGGTCCAAATATGTTTCGATGTGGATCTGGTGAATGCCTTCCTTTAAAGCGCTATTGCGACGGAAATGATGATTGCAAGGATTCAAGCGATGAAATCGTAGCGTGTAGTAATTCATGTTCATACTTCCTCAATGTAACACTTCCTCAATACTTATGTGATGGCAATCAGAATTGTTTACAAAAAGAGGATGAAAATTGGGATTTATGTGAGGAAAAATATGACTGTAATGATAAAGAACGTTACTATCAATGTGAAGAGTAAGTGTTAACTTCTGTTTTTGTTGCATTTACATATTTATTTATACACGCATATATGCCTATTAAATATAAATTACTCTCAAACAACTAAAAGTAATATTAAATATATAAATGTAAGAAAAAGGATGAACTATAATAAATTAAAATAACACACATAATATATTCTATAATATCTACAATATATAAACTCTACAATGTAAGCACTGCAATGAATGCAAATTCTAAACTACAACATATGCATATAAGGCTAAAATTTAAATAAAATATTACAATTGTATATATAACTTAAAAATATTACGACTGCTTAAATTCTAATAATTAGTATTATTAAAAAAAATCCATTTGTTTTTTCATAGAAAATAAGTCAATATTATTCAAAACATAATATAACAGTTTCTTAATATTCCTGAAATATTGGAATATTTTAGGTACTTGTATTTATCAAAATTTACATTATGTATTATATTTCTTCTATTATAACAAGGCATATAGAAATTAATGAGGAATAAAAATTTTAGTACAGCTAATTTTATTATTTAATAATTTTGCAAGGAACAAAATGTCAGCTTGGATTCTTCTTTTGGTAAGGTTATCTGTTGTTTAGGCAATTTCTTAGCTACACGTAATCTAAATATTTCTCCAAATATTATTATTGTGATGATATAGAAAGTTATTTTAGGAAGAATTAATAGACAGAATTTAATGCAACGATACACAAAGTTCTACATATATAACAACAATATTTAATCTTTATTTTGAATAATTATCTTTATTCTAATTAGTTCAGATCAGTGTATACCAAAAGAGTTTGTGTGCGATGACGATGCCGACTGTCCAAACGAAGAAGATGAACATTATTGCTTGGGAATTGACTATTTCATTTCAGCAGAGTAAGTGATTCATTAACTACTTTCCCAACCTTCCTTTTAATTAATTTTCTTTAAAACTTGAATTACTTCACAACATTTAATTATCGTTAATATTACACGGGAAGAAGATATAGGAAAGTTGTACTTTAGAGAGAAACCTAATGTTAAATACTTTTTTCAAAAAATGTGCCAAAATAAAAGTGATAAGAGTCCAATTGAATAAGTATCCTTATATAGTTTAAAACAAATTGTTGCAGCCATTATTGAGAAAATCGCGGAAAAGTGATACACCCATTTAGTAAAGTGATATTTCCCTGGAACCCACTACTTGCATCAAAGACGCAGAACATTTGTTATTTCTAGTTTGATATGTGTGAATTTCTTAACTTAATTGTCTCTTGGAGATTTATTCTCCAATATTTAGATATTTTTAAAATCATATTTGTTTTAAATTTATTCACTTGGAGTTTGGTTTTTTCTTCTTCTTTTTTTTTACAGACATAAAGGAAGATTTATGATTCAGAGTTATGGACAATGGAACGCTGTATGTTTTACTTCACCAATGAATTCTGATGTAAATGATGAAATTTGCAATTCGCTAGGTTATCAAACGGTAAAAAATGCCAGTTATGAAATTTTTAATAAAACTATTATGACTTTAGATCCATTTAGTAGCGTTACACTTAGTCCCAATGTACAATTTACAATTAGATCTAGCAGACCTCCTTTTGTTTTAGTCAAAAATGGCACTTGTAATTCGTTATTCATTGAATGCGAATAATGTGAATTCACTATAATTAGATTGAAAACGATAATCTAAATAAAATGTACTGAAATATTTTAAAAAAATGTCCAACAAATCGTGCGACTATAAAAACCATGTAAATATTTATAATTTTTAATAAATAGACTAATAAATCTGGAATTTTCGATCTTTCCTTCAAAATATTTTTTTTATTACCTAATTTATAGGACTAATAGCATGATTGTAGATTTATGACAGGCTATGGCTAAACTAATATTGAACGAGGATAGATTAATGTGCCATACAAAGTAAGTAGAACTTGGGGATCTACTTTTTCTAGACCAATGGCATTGCGATCGACTGGAAGCGAAGGCATCCCCTACTAAATATCAACATAGATAAAATTCTTAAACTATTCATAGTTTTTAAAAAAATATACATTTACTTGGTACAGTTGTCCACATTTAATGTGGCTCAATTTATTATTTAAAAATTAAGCATTTACCGCTTTAATTAGTTTGGAATTTACAATAGCAACTGATGTAATATTTATCATAATTACAATTTAGAAATATTGAAACATATTTTTTTCAATCAACAAGCTCGAAAAGAATTTTAAAATAACTGTCTACTATTGAGGTTGTCGTTGTGGATAAAATGTTTTTTTTCAATCAACAAGCTCGAAAAGAATTTTAAAATAACTGTCTACTATTGAGGTTGTCGTTGTGGATAAAATGTTTTTTTTTATTAGAGCGCATCTTAAAAATACATAATAAGCAGGAAAACACCAATGAAACATTTTCAATGTCCAACTTATTCGTGAAAAATCGCTAGCAGTTTTTTTTCAGAAAAATTATTTATAAGAGAAAAAAATAATCTATGTGCAGTTGGAAGCTGACTTGTATAGGTAATACTTTTTTTTTTGGCATTTTCCCAGAATAATTTATTTCAGTGGGTTCAGAGGAAGTGAAACTTAAGTTTCCATTTATAATACTGTTCCACCATCTTGTGGGAATCAAGGGAACTAAATATAAAATCAAAAGACGAATTTGTCATACAGAATTGCTATAGGAAAAAATGTGTGAGAAAAAATAAGGTTTCTTAATGTAATGCTAAGAACAACTACTAGTATAATAAAAATATTAAGAGTGAAGAAATTTATCAGCTAACGCCAAAAGCTGCGGAAGTTTTAAATGCAAACAATTTAAGAGGTAATACCAGTAATCCACTCCAATTTCAGAATTTTATAACCTAAATAACAATAATTTTGCTACATATTGCGCTTTTTATCAATGTAACTATTTGAAAATTAGAAGAAATTTTTTATCATAGGCGCCATGGTTACTTGGTATGGTATGTTGTGAACCGTACATTCTAAAAGTTCACTAAAATAGGTTTTCAATATACATAATTATATGTCCTCAAAAAAGCCTTTACTAATGGAACTGAATTTTATCTAGTGGTATCCATTAATAAATGATTTTGTCACAGGCGATTAAATCTTAATTAGTTGCTCTAATCTGCATAAAAATAAAACATACAATCTTTTAAGTAATTATCCTTTACTAGATAGTATACTTTGAACGAGTGTTGTTAAAGTACTTTAGCGTCATGTTAAATTCTACATTTTGTCTACAACAGCAAAAACTATTCTGAAAAAAGTTACAAAAGCTGTAACAACTAACTGAAAGTTGCTCATTGAATAGAGGAAGATTACCTTCTGTAGGGTTATAGTACATCAGTTAAAAAGTTATTCAGAAGAAGTAATATCATCAGAGACATTTTCCGTGGTAGTCTGCTTCATTTTGTGGTCATCGACCGGTTTCGGGCGTTCGCCCATCTTCAGGATGCGTTCTTCAGACAGTGTGCCAACACAGACTCGTACAGAGACTTAGTTTCACACTAACTGAGGTGTATTCTTAAATACTAAACTCTTAAACTAGGTAAAGGGATGTGGCCAGATGGGTGGGAAAACACGTGTTTGGGTTGTTAAAGGGCAAATTCTTTTCTTACAGTGGACGCGGGGGTCTAATCTTTAAACTCTGTTGTTGGAGGGAGACTTATTTCACAATTAACTAACCAAAATATTAAGAATATACAAAAAATAAAAAATAAGATACACAAAATAAATCTAAATAAAATTAAACAACGATTAAACTAACATTTTAAAATTCATTCATTCGTTTAAAACTGAACGATTTTTTATATAATTAAGTTAAGTTTTCCAGTTCCAAAGAATTAAGAAACTCCAGTCACTCTTTCACTTTTTCACGCAGCCCTCACATCCTCGCAAGCATGTATACCTAATTATGTTTTCTTATATAATTAAGTTTTTTATTATGCATCCCACAAACCATGTCACATCATCACTCACATACATCATCCAAATACGCACTTTTTTTTTTGATATATATATAGTAAACTAGTAAAGTTATATGTACATAGTAGATTTAAAACTAAACCTAACCTTAAAATCTATTTAAGAACTATTTGTTGCGTGTGTAATTGTGTTTCTGTTGCTATTGTGGGAAGAGTGTTCTGAATAATGGTTCACTAGCAAATTTTGTCTGTTCATTTATTAAGTTTTGTGTTTTTCGTTTATATATTTCGAGTTGTTCTACTATGTCAAGTCGTCGTCCTTTGTGGCCAGAGTGTATTAGTTTCATCGTGGTCGTTATGTCATCGGGTTTGTGTTTGTTAGTTTTTAGGTGATTGGCGTAATTTGAGTCAACTTTGTCGTATTTGTATGATCTGATGTGTTCGGTAAATCGTTCCTTGATTTTTCTGCCGGTCTGCCCCACGTAAATGTTGTCACAGTCTGGGCACTTCAACTCGTAGACCCCACTGCTGTCATACACGTCAGTGAACTCGGTACGAGTGCGGAGTTTTTGCCTAATTTGTTGTTTGTCCGGAAGGATGTCTTAATGCCCAGTTTTTTGAAAAAATTTGTGAGTTTGTACGTGTGGCTTCCAATATATGTGAATGTGGCGAATTTGTCTGCTGTTTTTTTGTCAGTCCTATTTCGGTGGTGTGGTTCGTTTTTGAGGAGTTTATTAACGATGTTTGTATTGTACCCATTGTTTTCAGCTATTTTGTAGATTGTCTGCAATTCTTGTGTGTGGTTCGCGGGTGTGAGGGGTGTGTATTTAAGTCTGTTCGTTAGGTGTCTAAGTGCAGCTAGTTTGTGTTGGGTGGGGTGGTTGGAATTGTGCGGTATGATAGCATCCGATGTAGTTGCTTTTCTGTATATTCCGTACTCTATTTTATGGTCGGTTCTTGTGAGTTTCATGTCCAAGAAGTTGAGGGTGTTGTTCGTTTCTTTTTCGTATGTGAATTTTATTTTCTTGTTTATGTTGTTAAGTACTGTACTATTTTGTCTACGTCTATGTCGTTTTGCAATATGAGGAATAAAACTTTAAAACAAACTTTAAATTTAAGAATTTTTACTTTACTTTAATATTATCAATATATTTTTGCTATTTTATCCAAACCTTAAAATTTATGGTTGGCAACACTTTCTTTACTTTAAATCATTTTTTTTATCTCTAAAGATGAAAAAAACAATTTTAGTCACTGATTTTAATGGAAAATGAGGAAATGGATGGAATAATTTCAGCCATTACACAGATGTTATAGAAAAGTTGTTTAATATTTGAAATAATAAATTATGTCTTCTTGTATGACGATCAACCTGAAATTAGTTTCTCCCTCTCACTAATTTAATGTAAATGAACATTAAAGCTCAAAAGACAATTTTAGATTTGATTAGGCAGACTCAAGTTGAAATGTTTAAAGGCAAATATTACAGATATTTGCTAGTCTTCGTTATAAACTCTAAAATTGTTAATTTATTTTTAAGATTACCGTTAATGTGAGCTCTGTGTGTATTAATTTAATTGATGACTCAATTTCAATGACCCTCTGTTAAACAATTTCATGTCCAAAATTATTTATTGCTAACCCAGTTTATTTAGAATTAACAAATAAATTTGAAGTATTAATCAAAAGGAGCATTTGAAAATCTTTATTGCATATTTTTTCTAATTTTGTTCTTTTTTTTGAAAAGGGGGGACATGACATTTGACTTCCCCAGAGTCGATTTATTCTCAAATACAGTTCCATTATCCATGTAATAGTAACCATGGAGCACTGGATTGGAAAGATTCAAGGGTAGGTGGAGATGCACTCGGAGGGTAGCCCGAAAAGGAAAGAACAAGAGTTACTTATTAATAAGAAACATATGGACCTCCAGACCAGGTGGATGGTAAAAGTATGGAAGATGGAAAATGGATTGAAGCCTCTAGGACATGTGGGAAGAAGAGGCGATTGGAGAATCAGGGAAAGGACCCCTATACGAGAGACAGCGAAGAGGAGAGAAGGTACTCCGAAAGAGGAACAAATATTGGCGGAAGAGCGAAGAGCACACGGGGATCTAGCCGAAGCGGACTCAAGGTGTTTCCTCTGTGAAGAGGAAGGTACAGAGGAGGAATGTATGAGACATATTGCCGGAACAGGTAGTTGCAAGGTCTTCCGGCAAGCGCTGGAGAGAGCGCGTAAGACCAAATAAAGATAGCATGAATATGGACATGAACATGGACTTACATATGAATACGAAGGTAAATATCCTGTAGGGCAACATGTATAGGATTAGAGTGGCAGATGCCTTACTGGACCGCTCACCTCAGAGCGGGGGATCGATCTGTTAATACCCAGCGAACAGTATCACGATAAAGACAGCCCCTTCTGGTTTAAAGATGACCTTCATACAGCAGGTCTGTGGGTTCTGGACCCGAATAAAATATCGGTTGAGGAAATGGATACGTATGGTCAACCGATACAGTGAGACAGTGTAGACAGTGAGGTAGATATACCGGAATTTACGTTAGAAGAATTACAGGGCGCAGTTAACTACTCGCTAATAAAAAAGCTCCAGTACCTGATGAAATTCCGGCGGAAATACTTAAGCCCACAGCTCCTGATTAATATGTACAATAAATGTTTGAAGACTGGTGTCTTCCCAGACATGTGGAAGATACAAAGACTGGTCTTAAAACGCAAAGAAAAAAGGGATTTGAGCTATGCGACAGCATATAGGCACTTGTGTATCCTGGAAACTGCGGGGAAGCTGTTTGAGAGGCTGATCAAGCCACGTCTGGAGGACGCAATTAGAACTGCAGGCGACCTGGCAGATTAACAGTTTGGATTCAGACGGGGGTGCTCAACTCTTGGTCCATGGAACATGTCGTGGATGTGGCACGAACGCGGTATTTGGTAGTCAGCACCCTAAAGAGATAGTAGTGTTGGCGACCTTAGATGTTCGCAATGCGTTTAATCTATTAGATAGCAGGATATACTCAGAGCGTTGGAAACCACTTTTGTGTATCTGAATATTTAATCCGGATGATAGATAGCTATCTGATAGCATTCTTTGCTATGAAATCCTGGAAGGCTCCCGATACCAACGGATCACCGGAGAAGATGCGCAGGGCTCGTTACTGGGGCCAGATTTGTGAAACGTTGCATATAATGCAATCCTTCGAATGGAAATGCCGGACAATACTTTTCTCGTTAGATACGCAGACCATATTGTTGCGGTTATTACAGCAAGAGATACAGAAATTGCCCAGCTAAGACTGAAACAGGTGATGAGGCGCTTGCAGAACTGGCTTGAGGAGCATGGTGAAACTGGAACCCAAGAGAGAAATTAGATATCTCAGTGTTTTATTCGACAACAATAATCCTTCGGGGAACATATTAAGCATATGTCTACGAAGGCGATGAGAGTTACATCGATGATTAGTAGGATAATGGCTAATATAGGCGGCCCGACCGCCAGGAACAGAAAGTTGTTAATGACGACGGCAAATGCTATCATGCTTTATGGGAGTGAGATCTGGGCTGAGCCCTGAGTCAATCTAAGCACGCCAAGCGACTTCTGGCAGTTCAACGAAGAGGGGCGTTGAGAATTATTAGTGCCTACCACACGGTAACCGATCCTGCAGCCCTGGTGATCGCAGGTACAGTCCCCATTGACTTAACTGCATCGGCGAGGCAATTCTGTTATGTGCACAAGGTACTGGGGAAACATGAGGCGACACGCAGAGCGTCAGCTATTCTACAAGAAGAATAGAAGGGACGGTGGAGCACTGACACAAGGGCTAGCTTGACTTACTAGCTAATCGAAGACCCTATAGCATGGTCTAATAGGAAGCACGGTGAGGTTAATTTTTGCTGTGGTGGTTAGTTCCGCAGAGCTGGAAAGCATCAGAGACATTTTCCGTGGTAGCCTGCTTCATTTTGTGGTCATAGACCTCTAAAAGTGAACTTTTGTGGTTTAAACTGTGAAGTAATTATTACTAAGTGCTTTATTTTGTAATTTATTGTGTATAACAATAAATTGGTGTTTTCTTTATTGAAGTTTAGAGTATTTTATCTATACAAACCCACTTAAAACTAGTTGCAGTAGCTAGTTTAGAGGGAAAAACGTTACAATACAGATAAAATTTGAAAATAACCTGTTTTATTGAATGTACATTCCAAAAAGTAAACAAATATTTTCGTAAATATGATTACAGCCAATGTGTTATGTAGTGATTCCAATGATGGTGTGGTGGTGGTGGTGGTCGTCCCCAATGATGGTGATGTGGTGGTGAGGGTCCCCACTGATGATGTGGTGGCGGCCAATGATGATTGTATCCATGACTTCCATGATGTCCTGGTTGATGATCTAATAACAGAATTGCTAAATTATATTGATTTTGCTTACTAGCCAACTCGATTACAAAAAAAATAAATAAATAAACAAGAGAATTCAAATATTCAAAAATATAAAACGGTAAGAATACTTAGAAATAAAATCATTCAACTGTTTTTCTGGATGAAGGTTCAAAACCGATTATAATTTTGAAAAACTCTTGAAGGAAACGCAAATTTACAAAATCCAGCTCGGCTATCTATTCCAAAAGTTCTATAATGTTTTACACATTTATTAAAATAAAAATTTATCCCTAGTAGTTTCTGTACTCTTTTCATTTAAAATTTGGGCTGAATGATATCTCTCACTTAGCTACCAATTAATGTTCTCGCCCGTTAATGTGCTAGAGTTCTGCGATCGATTCCCGAGGAGTTACAACAATTTTGTCCCACAACTTTATAACTTTGTTGTACTACAAGTGCCCTCCTTTGTCATTTCTATGTACTATATGATACTACAAGGAGATTTGGTTATGTTCTGTAAAAAGTTAAATTACAAACAACAAAGGTCTCCTTATAATATTAAAATGTAATAGCGAATTGGAACAGTGTCAATTTTTTAATTCTCACAAAAAAATATTGCACCTTAAAATTGTTGCAAATTTTTCTCAGTTATAAGATGAGTTCTTCAACCTATAATGGCTTGGTAAAAATATTAAAGCCGTCTTTTACAAGATTTTTAAGTAATCCGACGTTATTTTCTTATACAAAATGACGATTCTATACTGTATAGCCTATCTTCAATAAAATATTTTATATCCCACAGTAATTACTAGAAACAATCTGGCAAGCAGTTAGGTCAAATAAATTATCTATTTAATAAAGTATTAATAAAAAAAATTGCATACTTATATTGTAAGCATTTTTTTAAACATTTTATACATAATAAAACAATAGAAATAGACATTGATAGAAGTTTTAAATATATTTGTATTAAGATGTATATTCAATACATTTTTATTTCTATATTGATTTGGTTTAACAGTTCAGTTTGGTTTAGAAATGGATTAGTTATTTATTTGCATTATTTTTATATTTTAATATACGCTTCGTAAGTCTTAAATTTATATAAATGGTATAGTAGATAATTGAGAATTTTTTTTTATGTTGCATGCAAACAGTACTCAGTATAAAAAGAAATAACGTTTAGTCATAATTACTTTATATACTTTTAAAAAGGAAAACAGCCACCCTTATTTTGTGAAATAAAAAAATAAAAATAAGCGCATCTTACCTGGTTCTGCCATAGTCGCTACCACAAGTAGCAGACCAACAATATAGTAGAGTATAGAAGCCATAACTTCAGTTTGATCTTTTAACAAATGTAGCCACCTTTTTAAAGAAAATTTTATCTTCAGTTAACTCATTAGTAGAATACCAACAGTATCAGAATGACTTTATGATAAAAACGGATGTTTAAAGAGTTTTCCTTATAATCAATTAATATACAGATATTTCACATTTTCTGTCTATATTATAGGTTGTTGACCTTGTTACTAATCTATTAACAACACAACATATTTACTAGGAAGAGACAGCGGGCGTAACGCCGAAATTTTTGCAAATTGTAAAATTCCTAGATTTTTCGCTTACCTGGCAGGAATTTTTATTCCATGATGCCATGATATCTAGCATACCACGCTATGATTGTATTAACTGAATTCGCTCTGTGCAAGTCTATGTTATCACACTGTTTTCACAAAAACATCCTTGATGATTGGCGAACGCTCGAAACCGGTCAATGACCACCAAAAGAAGCAGGTTATCGCGCAAAATATCTCTGATTCTAGCATATTAGTTCATCCTTTCTCTTAATTGCATAAAAAATATTTGTTAAAATTGGACTTTTAAACTGAAACAATCATTCGTTATTATCATTGGGGCCTGGAAAACATCAAAAACTTTTTCTGTTTCAAAATGAAACCTGTTTCTTTTTGTGGTCATCGACTGGGTTGCTCATCCCATTTTGCTCGGAGCAAATCTGTGTATCATAATACTGTTTATCAGGAAGACATCCCGATGATGGGCGAACGACCGATCGATGAACAAAATGAAGTACGCTATTACAGAAAAAGTCTCTGATTCATTTGCTAAACACGGTAGAAACATTAACCTTGTGATTAATAATTTGTTACAGGCATGTTAGTTATCTTCTCCTCAGATCTCTCATTTTCATTGTCTGAAGACGAATAGTCCATTTTTAATTCATGGTGCATGGCCTACTGCTGTTTTATTGTTTATATATAAGCATGTACATTTATTGATTGATAAGTTACTAATTTAAGGCTTTGCATTTCTTTTTGATTGTCAAGGATTTTTGTATTTGTATTATAACTGTTGGTTGTTTTTCCCCTCCACACCATTCGAGCGGTCCCAGCTAATGATTTTGTCCTCCAAATTTGATTGTCTTCAGCAACTTGAGCCCAAGATTTATACTGCTTGAGCTCAAAATCTTGCGAAGAAATTCGCGAGAGGCGCAACCGGATAGAGCCATGCCTCCGATAATGAACAAGGAACTTAGAAAAGTAATTTAAAAAAAAACATATAATGGTCAAAACTTACCTTGTTCCAGAAACCGAAACCATGTAGTTTATTGCAGTCTATTTCAGTATATTTAACTTTCACTAAATCGGTTAGCTAAATTTGACTAAACTACTCTTTCTGTATTTGTGTAAGTTCGTATTTGGGTGGGACTGTTTAAATACGAATGGAGTTTATTGATCAAATGTAATCTACTTGATTATAATACTTTATGTTAAATACTATTATTATTAAAGAAGATATTAACTTTATTAAGAAAATTAATGTACTAAAAATGGCAGTTTGATACGTATATAGTACTTTTCAATGGGGCCGCATGCTGAATGTTGTGTAGGATTGGCGCTGTTACCCTCTTAAATCTCATTTCCAATCTTCAGTCGTCTTAAATATCACAAACATCAGCTTTTTTTTTTTTTGTATTGCATTAAAGTCCAACTTTATTAGGTCAGGTTTTCATAGATATGATAAAATCATTAGATTAAATAACTGTCTAGAAATGTTTAAATGCTGATCGAAGTCTTTAATTGAGAATGCCCGGTGGGTTTGGTAGAGCGGTTATGAGCATAGGATTTCATGACCGATTATGAGCATGAACTGGTAGGTTCTGTTGGATAACTGCTAAATTTATATTTATTACATTAATATTAAACTATTGACTATAGTCATAGAGACTGTAAATACCTGGCACCTAATTTGGTAGAGTTGGATGTGAGGCCCATTGAAAAAAAGGCATTATTTTTCTTTTACTTTATTTGAAAATGCATTTCAAAGGGATTATCTGTTACAATTATAGGACTGTTTTCCCGATATATTCGTCTTCCACTAATAAATTTACAATGAAATCAACTCAAAATTTAATGATATTTCTGATTTTGTATATTTTCAAAGAAGATTATGAAGTTTATGAATTTTCTTATATAAATATAGGAAAACATAAAAACTAATTTCAAGTTTTATATACATATGTAGATTTTCCTCACTCATTCCTTCTTCTACTCAAACAATTCTGTACAAAACATAACCAGTTTTTGTTAATCTAAGATCAATTTCCCAAAAGTCCGCATCTAGTAAAGGGTTTATAAATTTTTTTTTTGTTTCCTTATCATTTCATGAATTATAACACTAATTTTATACATTTTATATAAAAAATTTCTATATAAGTTGAATTTTTGTTATAAAATTAAGAATAAAGGAATAAATTACAAGTATCTTAAGAAGTTATAGTGTGCAAAATATTTTAATAAATTAACTTATATTCAAAATATATTACTAAATAATATTTATACAAACTCTTCTATATTTTATATTATTAGAAGATATCAGAGCCTCTTTTTAAAATGCAAGCTTCCGCTTGGCCGTGGGAATTGCAAGGATAATAATAGTCAATCTGCAACAAATTTTGTAATTAAAAATTCAGCAGTAAAATACTTTAGTTTACCTTAGAATCTATTCAATTAATTTTTATTTGAAAACATGAACAGTAATGTTCATACAAAATGTCTGCAACTAATATAAATTGTCTGTAAATAACAAGATTTGATATAAGTTATATAAAGAATAATATTTTATCTTCAATTTTTCAATATTTCTCTATTTCGAGTGATAGGCGAGAAGAATGTGTTAGTTTAGGAGAACATGATGATCACATTCGAACTATTACCTTTAATGATTTTTTGAAAAAAAAGAATAAGTACGAAATTTGTGAAAACGAAGAGTAGATTAATTCATTTTGCAATTACAATTTGATTGCAATAAAAAAAAAAAAAATTTTTAGAATAACTAATTTGAAAAAAAAACACTTTAAAACATTGCCACTAGAAAGTGGCCCTTTACTAATATTACAATTTTTGCTCTTAAAATCAGCACTAATTACCAAGCATTTGAGCCCAAGCATTTTACTGCTTAACTGAAAGTTTTTTCAATTAAAGTTAGGTTCTTTTATCATAACTCTTCTTGAATCAAACAAATTCTTGATTATAATAATAAAATATATTCCAAACACGTACAAAGTTGTATGCCTGTATGATAAGTGCTGTTTTCTAAGACTGCTTTTGGAATTAAAATGCTTGAAAGTGCTGCTCTCTAGGAGACAATTTATACTTTTAACTATATAAAGTTAGAAAGTAGATAGAATTCTTAGGAAGTTTACCATTTATAGATTATTTATCAACCAGATGTTGCAAAGCTACCGGCTGAAGCGTAACTACCAGCTGAAGCAAATGGAGCGCCGAAACTGTAACTCCCAGCGAAACTTCCCGCTGATGCTCCTAGCCCATCACCCTTGTATATGATTTTCCTTCCATGTCCTCCTTCGTATACTTTTATCTTTATCTTCGTGTGATGATGGGGGTTAGCTTCTCTTTTGTCCCTATCATTTGCATCTTCTAAAACAACAGATTATTTTTCAGTTAACATTCTTTTTACAAAAATTATACTTATTTATTTTCGAGAAGAAAATTTTAATAGTAGAATTTCTTAATGGTTGCAAAAAATGAAATCAGTCGTTAATGAAATCGGTGGTGTACTGTTGTTGGGGCTTATTTTCAAATGTGGTTGAAATTCCGCAAGCGACTTTTACATGCGATTTTGTTTTTTGTTTGAAAATGAAGAGATTGCTAACAATCCTGTAGGATTATTTAATTTAAATTTTGATTAGCAACTGCCAATAAGCAATCACTAATTTTCACTGCAATATTTATATTTCGAGTCTAATAAGCGGTAAATAGGATTATTCGTATGATTCGAATCACAGTCTTAGTATGTTTTATGAAAATAGTCACCATTATAAACATTAGTTGTATAGATAAACAGTTTGATAAAAAGTCAAATCTCTCCCTATCTATTGTGACTTCCTTGTGTTTTTATATACTCATTAATTGGCAATGTATAGAAGAAAATGATTATGTTTGTATTGGACAGTAGAGTTTATCAGTCAGGCCTTCTATAAGATGTGAATCTCGGGCTTGTCAGTATCTTGCTCCTGCAAAGACGCCACATAATATGGAATCGAAAATTAGTTTCCTTCTTTCAAATTAAATAAGCTGTTTTTTAAAGCTCATTCATAAATCTTTTACTTCCTGAAGTTTGAGAGCTAAAATTTTTGCGTACAACAGAGTTCCCTTTAGCGGGAAATAGAATAGCTACATCTTTAGGAGTCTTGGCGACCCTGCGGATATCCCAGCCTAATTTTATAAAGAATACTGAGACCTCAACACCCCACTTATTAGTAGATGTGGGGGTCTGCAAGATAGTAGATGTTTGCAACTTAACCAAGCCAAATTCTAATCACCGCCACATATACAGTCACTCAAATTTTATGTACAGACAACTCTTAAAGAGTCGCAATAGATTGTTTAGGTCAATGGTTTGGTTTTATAGCCACTCCTTAAAACAAATCTAACATCTAACTTAAAAGAGTTAAACAATAAATACTAACAATGGCGAGTTTAAAACTAGTTCTTAGCATGTCTGACTTAAGACGACCTAAAAAGCAGCGTTGGTCTAGTGGCCAGCGCCTCGCCATTTGTGCGAGAATTCAGGGTTCGCTTCCCTAAGTCGGTGTTGACCCAGCATCGTGATAAAAAGTGGGAAGCTACAGTTGGTAGCGCCCTAGGTAGCAAAGGCCGGAACTAAACGGCTGGGAACTGCGGCGTGCTTACCACACGCCCCCCTATTCAAATAGCCGTCTGGCAAGCCTCGGCCCTTCATGGGTTGTTACGCTATAGGTTTTTTAAAAAAACAGCAATGTCGAATTGGTGACCTCTAAGAGTTTTCTATAACCCTCAACCGCTACGAAATGAATTTATGTTTCTCCTCTTTTCTAATTCTTTGGAAACCCTTAACTAAACATAATGCATAATATTCTAGCATCCATTGAAATAAAAGATATTAGACAATGAAGCCAAATCCATTGCAACCTATTGTGTTTCCCTTTGGTATCAGTGTATCAGTGAATCTATGCTAAACCCAATAAGTTGCATTCATCAACGACCTCTGCAAGCCCTATGGTATTTGTATGTGTTCTTCTGGTGTTAGGCTTGGGATATCTTCAGAGACGCCAACAAAGAAGTAGATAATCCATTTCCCCTTTTGGGAACTCTAACATATCAATAACTGCAATTTAAATTAAAATGAATAAACTTTAGAAATGAAGCTTAAATAGCCGAGTTAATAATGTTTTCCCTCTTTTATAAAAAAGTAATTTCTCCTAGCTCCGCCATAACAGAGTAACACGTAGATGTACATTCAGCTACGACTAAAAAAAAATAAAGAAAATTCGCAAATGACAGATTATTGAAAGGAAACAAACAAGACTAATTAATAATAATAATAATAATAATAATAATAAAGGAATAACAATAAGACTTTAAAATTCTGTCTAATTTTGTAGATATAAATTCTATACAATTTTGTTCAGTCTAAGGATGTGGTCGCTTGATTAGTACTTAAAGGAAACGTGCTAATTTCGTAAGGTTGAAAAAAATGAATAAATGTAAGTGACCACGGACAACTTGGTAAGCAGGAAAGAGACAAAGACCGGATTGGCAAGTTTGGCCTTGCCAGTGTGGAAGGCAGGTCTAATTGGCTTAAATGCCTGGAAAGTTTATGCAGTAGTATTCCAATATTTTTGTTATTCTTTATTATTTAAGTTGTTATATATATATATATATCTGTGACGGTAATTTATTTCGTTTTACAAGCGAAATCAGAAGAATTGAATTTTATGTAGGCTAACATTCGTTCTATACATAGCTGGGTAGTGGTCTAGCCATTTCTTCTGTGTTCACAGTATAACTGCGGGTACCTCATCCTAAGAACATGAACAATACTTACACTGACAACTTGAACATTAACACAGTGTACATAGATAGGGCTTGTAAAAGTCAGCAAGTCAGCTGATGTGAGCAAAATACTTGAATTTAACGAACCCACAGGCAAATTATAGCTCACCACTTTAGAATTTAAACATTGAAAAGTGTAGAATTAAACTTTATAAATAACTTCATCCACTGACAAACTCGTAAAATCTAGGGAAGCCACAATAGATCTTCCATTTCATAGTGGATTTTTGACTTTATAGACCCACTCCCTTTACAAACATGCAACCATCAATAAAATCATAACTAGAATGGTTTATTGAAAACTTGATATTTGCTACTGATATAACTTGAACTTGATATTGATCAAGGGAATCAAAAGGGAAAGAGATTTTCCATTTTGAGTTACGCTGAACAAACTATGATAACAATAAAACACAGATATAGGCCAAATTTTAAAAACCACTTCTGCTTTTTTACTCAGGGGACCTCAAAATGCATATTTCCGGTGAAATCTCGATATCGAAAATTTGACACGATCGCCAAACATCCTCTTATAACATAAGAGAAAGTAAAAACAAAAAAAAAGAATTGATACGTTAACAACAAAATAAGTGAAATTATTAAACATTTCCTTTATAACAGAATTTTATTTTATATTTCAGGAAATTAATTTATGTTAATTAATCAGAAAACTTAACATTCATTTCCTTGCAAAATATTTAAATCCTTGAGTATTCAAGGAAATCCTACCAAAATGTTCAAAAGAGCTTATAAAAAAAATTGCATGTTATTTATTTAATTATTCATTTCAAATAAGTAAATACTTGTTATAAAATAAGTATATACTTGTATATACCTGTAAATAAAAAGTAAAATACTTGTTATTATTCTTTAAATATATTAAAAACTAAGGAACAGGGATTATTGTAATATATTTTATTACAATATTTCTTAGAATTAGGGACGAATAGATAACTTTTATCGATACCTGCTTCTTGCTTACCATAAAAACCGCTAGAAGAAACGAAAAAAATATATATTAATGATATCATATAAGACTAAACGATATTAATAATATGAAACTATCCACAAAACAATCTATTGTAAATAAAATAAAGATTCTAAAATAAAACATTATTACAAATGTGAAAAATCTTTTATGCATTTCAAATACATTATTTTTATTGTATCAATAATTAGCCTTCGAGTGCTTGATTGTAACACTTTGGATTATTTGCAACAATCTTGCTTTTTGTTGTTTATAAAAATGTTTCTAATTGCCTTGATGTTTTTCTATAAACATTGATCCTATTTAAATTTTCATCAACTCCACTGGGAATCCTTGTTTTAAACTCACTAACAGTCACTATATTCAGTCAGTATTTTCTAAAAGAAATATTGAACAAAGTTCAGAACTCTTCAAACTACAGTACAATATACCAATCTTTCAAGTGAATTCAACTTTAACCTTAACAAAGATCTATTTATATTGCAATATTAATGAACCATGAATGTCTCATGATAGATTAATATTCAAATGGATGAAAATGTCAAAAAATGAATCACACTATTCACAAATCTAGGTAATCTGTACTGATATACAAACAAAAAATGTTTGGATGATTTGAATAGAAGTAAAGTTTCTTTATTATCTTTTTTAACAGAGATGAGACTAAATTGGAAACGTACTCTTTTCGAAGGCCATCAACTTTTGTTCAAGAATTATATAATCTTTCCCACTAGATTTAAAAATTTACTTTCAAGTTATGATATATATGTATATGATGTACATAGCATTCCTTCCTTGTTTACAAGATTAGTTTACAATTATATCACCCGATCTAAAAGGAAGTTTCTTAATCAATTAAGAGTAGACAATTGAAGAACTTAAGTATTCTCAATTGATGAATGTATCGAAAGTTTTCAGGATTACAAGAATGAGAATTTTTGTTCTCACACACACGCACACACACACACATTCATGATATACACGGCCCATGTTTGTCATTTTCAAATGTCATCAAAGCATGTATTTCCAGTGAAAACTGAATTTTAAAAAAATCTGATACTATCGGTACATCCTGCAAGCAGTTAGAGAAAGTAAAAATGAATACTGGAATCACTACAAAAATACTGGATATAAAGTTCTGACAAGGCAATATTTGCTTTGTGGAAAGAACAAAAATCTAATGAGAATCTTCGCAAAACTGAATGCTATATGAAAGATCTTTTTGTGCTCTAACAAATCACCGTGGCAATGAACTGTAGGAATCTCCTAAGAAGAGAAAATTTAAGCTTAGCACAGCTGGAGTCGGAACCCAGGCGTTACGAGTCCAGGGCGGTATCATTGACTTAATCCCGTCTATATTTGTCTAGTTACAATTTATGATTTTTTTTTGGCAATATAATTTATTACTTCTAATAATATATATAAGATCAATGGAGATTTGCATTATTGATTATTAAATACACTTACGGTATCACTTTTATTACACTAACGGTTCCCCCAAAATAATAAAATAATCCTAAAAAAATTTCTCGGAAAAAATGTTTCAAACAAACGTGATTGGCCTAAAAACTTATAGCAAATATACCAAACTGAAAGTGTTTGAACACTTTTTGAGCAAAAAACCTGGAAATAATTTCAAATCAATAATACTCAATCAAAATATCAAGTTGAAACTTACTGGCGATTCTTTGTCTTAAATTATACTGCACTCTCTCAACATACACACAAATATATCTAGAAATATTTTCATTGTATATGGGAGACATCAAAATTTTTATTTTTAGTGAAAATCCGTTAACGCCCCAATATGTGGTCTAAGACCAACAGTAAGGGATCAATAAAAGTTATCTCAACAGTCCTATTTAATAATCAATAATTTTATATTTTTAATTTTTTGGTGAAACTAAAAGAATCTATTTATTACATTAACTTAGTAAACTAACCAATTGGAGCAGTAAACACTTCCAAGAAGAGGCACAGAACGATGAGGTATGTAAGTTTATACATGACTGACTAAAGCCAGCCTAACAACATACCCGACTTTTTATACCTATCGTTTGACCTCAAGAATTTTGTTTTTTTATTATTTTTTTTAAAGCTACAATAGCCATCTAATAACAGTCGATTTCATTTATTAATTATAACAACAAAGATTTTTATTTTGTTTTATAAGTGGCATGAATTTCCCACAAATTTGCTGAAACACTTCTTTAATTTTCTTAATAATATTGTGTGATAATTAGGGTGGCAATTAACATACATGTAGTTAACAATTTACTGGTTTCCAGAAAGGACACATTTATATATTTATATATGCCATTATTTTTTTTTTTTACAAGGAATTTACTATATTTTTAAGATTTTTATACGGATTATAACATTAAATTTTTATTTTCTCGAAAAAGATTGTAAGAAGCAAGATTTACAATGATTAGATATCAAATTCATCAAATTATTATCATTTCAAATTTTTGAAATGGTGGTGTCACCGGTAGTGTGCGTTTCAGGATCCTTTCAAAACGAAAGTGTGTTTAGCAAACGGTCTCTGCGTTCGTGAAGCTTTTTTGTACAATGAAGTTGAATTTGAAAAGATTTCCGAGAATGAACAGCGTAATACAATACGAAATCGTAAGAAGCCCAAACATAATTTAAGTATCTCAAAATTGCTTCAGTCATTATACTTGCGTTCAAATCCATCAACCGGAAATGTAAAGCAAAATTTAACAGATTCATTTATTTTTTACTTTCTCTTACTTGAGTGACATATTGAATAAAATTAATTATAAGCACATTTTATTAGACCCTGATCCTACTAAATTAAATAACAAATATCACAGATCCTAGTAAATACAAAGAATACTCAAAATTAGTTGATGTGAAATCCCTGTATGAGGCAACTAACTACAGCAGTATTATATATAAAATATATGAATTTAATGTCACTAATAATCCTGCCAATCCTACATCATCAGTATCTCTTGAATATAATCCAAATATTCACCCAAGTAAAACTGTCTGGTAAACATCAAATTAAAATAACATACAGAACTGTGCTTATTTAATTAACCCTCAGGAAATCTGCTCTGTTTGTAATTTTCACGCTTTAGAAGATCTCCACCACTAAAATCGTTGCGTGTCCTATCTGCTGTCCCATATGTAACCACTACATCCCGTTCGTCAACTACCCATCAATAGGTCACCTTCCCAATGTTCTCTCCACAAACAATGAATCCCATATCAGAAACCTATTCTATAATATCAACTATTGCCTTAAAATAAGTTCGTTCTGCATAAATGATTAAACATAATATTCTAGTAATTTCAATGATAATTTTGCCTTGTTAGAGTGTCACTACCTGAGCCAGTTACTACTTCAAAATTGTGAAATATATATATATATAATATATAGATATTACGCCACTAATATAAAAGTTTAAATGATTTCCTATAATTATTTCATTTTTTGTTTTAGTTTCTTTCATTTTGCTTTTCAAATTGTTTTTACTTTATTTGACCTTCAATGTATGCAGTTTATGTTTATTTATTCCAATGTTTTTAAGGAAGCTTATTTTCATTTTTTGCTGCTATCTACTAACTTATTCCAATTTATTTGTAAGCATTGTCTCATTTTTCTCATTTGTAAATATGTAAAAACGTAAAGTAGTAATGATTGATAAAATGTATCAGAGATGTTTTCCGTGATAGCCTGCTTCTTTTTGTGGTCATCGACCGGTTTCGGGCGTTTGCCCATCATCAGGATGCTTTTTGTCAAACAGAGTGGTAACATAGATTTGCACAGAACAAATTTAGTTGATACTCTGGTCTTTAAATGTTTTTGTTAGGGCCTAACTAGGTTAGGTCCAACAATACATAGGCCCTAACAGAAACACTTAAAGACTAGTGTATCAACGAAATTTGCTCTGTGCAAATCTGTCACTCTATTTGTATGGAGAATTCCCCGAAAACAAAAAATAATAAATAATAATAATACATTTTCTTACTCCTAGAAATCGTGACAAATTTTCGATATTGAGATTTCACCGGAAATACAAGTTTTGTGGTCCACTGAATCCAAAAGAAGTGGTTTTTAAAAAATTGTTTGTGTGTAATCTAGCAACCAAACAACCAACCAACCAAACTAGCAACCACCTAGCAACTAACCCAGCAACCACCTAGCAACCAATCTAGTATCCTACCAATAAGCAACCAACCTAGCAACCCACCAACCAGCCTAGCAACATAGTAGAGGATGTAGATTGTTATATGGGATTATCGCACTGCGACCAGAAAGATCTACTATGTCCCCCGAAGCCTTCTTTGTGCACTACTGGCGTCCAAGCAGTGTTCTCTAACTATAGACAATACTGCTCATCGCCGTACAGTGAGTTGTAGAGGCACCTAGGAAGAGAAAATCTAAGGGCAGCATGCTGGATCGAACCAGGGACCTCCGCGTTGCTAGTCCAGCATGCTGCCACCGAGCTAATCCTTTTCTTCCCGCTTGGCTTACCCTGGCTTACCCAATCAACTAGGGACAGAGACCCTAGTTTGTGTACTGTAAAATGTAGAGTGTATGAGTATAAGTGTATTGTGTATTGATCTGACGAAGTGCATGCAGTAGTGAGCTGTGGTAACCCATGTGGTCGCTACTCCCCAAGTAACTGCGTGCAACAGATACTCCTTGCAGGCTTAGCAACATACTAACATAGGGATCTGGTTATTTTTTCCTCTAAACAGCTATCTTAGTTGATTATACAATTCTACCATTTAAACAAAATTAATTACAAAAATGAAGATTGCCGAAATTCCGAGTTTCAAGGAAATTAGTTATCCGAAAAAGCGTATTTACTGAATACTTTTTCAGTTTTCAACGAATTTCATTAAATTTGATATAACAATACACTTACAATTTTGTAAACTGCAGTAAAAGAAAGTTGTGTGGGTGTTACACTTCAGATTTTTTTTTTTTATCAATAAAATAAACAAAATGAACATATTGTTTTGCTTTCAAAACAAAATTCATTGGAATGAACACAATTGATATAAACAGGAGCTATGTGGTAATTGCGTCAGTGGTGAAAGCCCAACCCAGACCTTGAGAGGCCTAAACTGTTTATTACTTATAAAAATTATCATCATCATCATCTCATCTGGATGATTAATCTAATGTAGATGGGAATTCCTGAATTATTTACCATATAATCATAAAATTATTTCTAAAATATATGACATGAAACAGAGGCTAAATACATTTTAGTAAACAAATTGCGGACATAATACGTGATGGATATTGTTGGAATTTTAGGTTTCCTAAATTCTTTTGCGTGGTTTTTGTTCATAAACTGTCATAGATCAGTGAAGAAGTAGAAAAAAGCAAATGTAAAAAACTATGTAGAATGACTTTCGTAAATTTTCTTTAAACTTATAATTTTGACTAAATGTTCGCTTGTCTTCAATATTATATCAATTGTAGAATCTAAACTAAATGAAATGACTTTTTTGAGGAAGTTACCTCCCTCCCGCAAAACTTCTTTAAATGAATATTCTCGGAATAAAGTTCCCAACAAAAGTGAAAGGTCTCTATATTCATAGTTAGTGTAACAAATTTAATTGTAAAAAACACTTGAGTTTCCGGGTTGAGACCGCGTCAGTGGTTTGCTAGAAACCAACACTTCTACCAACTTACAATGAGCAAGATGTAATGACCTGAAGAGGCTCATTATAATATGGGCGAAACGTCGGCTTTTAGCAAACCACTGACGCGGTCTCAACCCGGAAACTCAAGTGTTTTCTAGGCAAATGGCCGCGGAAGCCTAAAAGATAAAATTTAATGGTAACACGTACGTGTTTTTTTTTTGAAGAGTTTGTTTCAAAAAATAATCTGCTGAGTGAGTACCAAACAGGTTTTAGGAGGGGATACTGTACTCAGGATAATTTATCTATGCTAACGAATGTCATTAATTTAAAATTTTTAAAGTGTATTTTTTTTTTTTAAGTATTTTGTTTCACGGCAGCCATTGATTGGGTTAATCGTAGGAGGTTTTTTTTTTTTTAAATTATTTAATTTAGGTTTATCCACCAATTTATATCTATAGAGATATTTTCCGTGATAGTCTGCTTCTTTTTGTGGTCATCGACCGTTATCGGGCGTTCGCCCATCATCAGGATGCTTTTTGTCAAACAGTGTGATAACATAAATTTGCACAAAGCCGGAGAAATGTTTCAAATAAAAGTTGTAGCAATTTGTATGTGTAGACGATATTCTTGGTTTAGTGAAAATTGTTAAAGTAATTTTCGAGAAAATCTCAAAAAACTGTTCAGCACTAGAAACGCACTTCTGGTCAATCGATTTCTTTCAAACATGGAATATTAGCAATATATTAATATTATTTAGAAGATACAATTATATAATACATTGAAATAGCACTTTAAAGGAAAACATAACCCCATCCTTCCCCTAAAAGTGTCCTTCAAAACATAACCCCATCCCTTCCCCAGAGAAATGGTGTTTCTGTTGTTTAATGTAACAAGTTTAAAGAAATCATTAGAGCCGGTTTTGAGAAAATCGTAAAAAACTGAAAAATCCACTCAATAAACTCGTACTTCTGGTTGAGGAATTTTGAAGGTAAGTTCCAGTGGATCCCATTGTAAATCCCAGTGGATCCCAACACAAAATGTGAATTTTGAACTAACATTCTTAGATTTTTCGTTTTTGAGCTACGCCGCCGTTCACATACAGACCATTTTTTTTTTTTTGACTCAGGGGACCTCAAAACATTTATTTCCGGTAAAAACTTGAAATCAAAAATTTGATATGTTTACAATACTTCCTCAACAGTAGCAGTTAGAGTAAGTAATATACAAATGCAGTTATTAAGAATATTTTTTTCAAAAGTTGGTTATAAAATAGTGAAGAGTTTGAAGGTTTGTTCCGCAATTTTTGGTGCATACAATGAAATTCAAAGAAGTAGAAAATGTAAATGAGATACTTTGTTAGTTCATAGAAGATGACGTTCTTTCAATTCCCTTTCAAATTTACCATATTCTGACAAAACACAACAGGAAGAAAACTTGTGGCTTTACCTCGATTAATGTATAAATAGATATTTTGTACCCTGAATTCCAAAATATATTCCTCCTTAGATATTCCAGAATAATGCATATTTTACAAAAATTGTCCAGAATTTATCATTAATTTTTTTTTGTTTTGCATGTATGTACTAATAATGAAGAGATTTATGAAGTGTAATCATTCTAATTGTGAGAACGTGCAGTTAAATAAATACATTGATAAACTTTGCAAATAGTAAACATTTTTGTAATTCATTTACATATAAATAATATCGCAGTTATATCTTTGGGATTTTTTCAATACCTTTTGATCTCCTCACTTCTCATATGATGAAAATAAAATTCTTTTTAAAATGTTTGTATGTCTGAATATCACATATACTGATTGATATTAGTCCTTCATAAGACAAATCAGATGTGAAGCACTTAGATTGTAAAATTTTCTCAAAAGAAGGAATTTTTACTTCCCTTATCTATCACCAGTTTGTATTATAAATTCCAATACTTCTTACAGTAGTAAGAGAATGTTCAAATCCGACAACAGAAAATACTATTTTTTTTGTTTTCAGTTTATCGCGATTTTTCGAAAATGTTTCCATGATTTTTCTTCAACAATGGTATACAATGCTCAAATACAGCAAAACACTAGGGAATCCTAAGTAGTATCCTTGGAATATTTACGTTTGATCCTTGAAGGGTTGTGATCGCGCCTTAGTTTGGTATGTATCGCCAATATTAAAATAGGCTAAAAATTACCTTGAAGTTTTAGACCAACACTGGCAAGGCAGAGTTGATGATGTAAAACTGAGAGAACAGGCCGAGCATGTCTGAAAGAATACACATAGGTATATATAGGCACTTGTATTGAAATATTTGAAAAATAAGTTTAAAGAGTTTCTGGAAAACCATTTTACTTCTTCTTTACGTTTGTATTTATGTATTTTCATTCAATCAAATTGCTTTATAAGAGACAAATACGAAATTTAAACGAGCACAATGGAAAAGGAGACTTTCACTGAATTCAGAATCAGAATGTAGGAGACTGCTTCTGAATAGTATGATGAATGCAGTCTCGAGGATAATAGCTTGTTTTCAGTTTAAGATTTACAAGTAAAAATTAGACTCATTTTTAAATAAAATGAGCTAGGAACAAATGATTTTATTTTTTTAATTTTTTTTTTGTTTTTACTCTTTTCTTTTTACAAAAACAAATTTATAGAAATTATTCTAAAGTACAAAAGAGAGTACCTTATTCTACATATTTATATAATATAACACACAGGATTGAAAAGAAGAAAATCTGTAAAATTAATTCGTCTTATGATTATAACGTGGTTGACCAGTGTATACGACCGCATGGCTGGAAGCTACTCCACTTCTTCCATGGTTTACACTGTTTGCAATGGCAGCCAAACTTCTACCATCATCTTGTTCTCCATAATTATGGCTTTTTGATGATTTATTGCCCTCTGCTGGATACATTCCTAACATTATCGGAAACCATGCGTTGAATGAAGCATTCGCGTTACTTCCTGGAATTAAACAAAATATATATATAAAATATATATATATATATCCTAAAAGTTGATCAAGATTAAAGTAAATTATATACCAGTAACAATAAAAGAGAAATTTACTTCTGAAGGATCAAAATGAGTGCATAAATTATTCTGAACTTCTTGTAGGAACACTGTTCTTCGCTTAAAAGGGATATATTGAGGATGGTTTTGTTCGGACAAATAATGGGAGCCTAAATTATTGACGAGGATCCTGATCAATGTTAGTTAGAAAGGTACGACTAAATTCTGTAATTTAAAAATTGTTAAAACACTTTTAGAATTATTCAAGGTGTTATTCTTCTTTTCATAAGTGAAATAAAAAAAATGTAGGAAAGTGTATTATAATTGAAAGAGTTGAAAAAATTACTTAGCGTGTCTCTTAGAAGTGAGGGAACTACGATTCATTCATTTGAAATCAGATTTCGTGAGAATAAACATATTTTATTTTCTCAACTACTATAACAATACCTAAATTTTTCTAGATAAAATCTTGTAGAGAAGACAAATAAAAATAAAAATCAAAGTTAGATATACTAGTTAGAAAAAGTAAGTAAGGGCTAGAGTAAAAACATAGGTGAAAAAGATTCAGAATAAGTGCAAAATTGGTGAGTTAGTTTATCAAAACTAACATAAGTGACAGAGTAATTATTTAAGTGGTAACTTATTTAAATTAATTGTGTCATTTGAACTGTAAAAATCCAAGTCTGTAAAAATTCTATTGTCCAGCAGTAATAAGTATTTTAATTTTTGGTAAAATAAAATTAAATGAGACCTCCGACGCAAAAACATTGTAATGAGATCACAGCGTCTCAAATCCCAACCTGCATTCCCACCGTCTGACCAAGTTCTGGCGTTCGACCACTGCCGACTTCTCTTAATACAATCGCCAACACCTTTAATTGAATCTACACAGTTTTACTTAAAGACCTTGACTATGGACGAACACCGAAAGCATTTATATTTTCTTAGGAAGGCAAATATATATATATTAGGATTGGATACTGAATATTGTTCGCACTACGGATCTAACCATCCTATTGAAATAATTAAAAAACAATCAAAAGATTATGGCATTCACAGTATTAGGTACAAATTTAAATAAGGCTCAGGCATGCCTTTAACGACAGAAATTAGTTTGTTTTTCAATCTGGGGGACGATAATAATTGTGAAAGATTGGTGATTTTCTTCCGTCATAGCCTATTTCATTCATGATCATCTATCTCTTTTGGACTTTTGTCAGTGGCATCTGTTTATCCATGATAGCCTATGATGGCAATGTCAATCGATAACCACAAAGCAAGATATCAAGAAGAAAACTCTGAAATATTTTTCCGCCATTTAAGTGAATAAGATTGCTTGATTGCTTTCATGAAATAGGGGAATTCAATGCTTGATCTAAATTCAAGATTTAGGAATTAGGAGAAAGAACAGGTATCTAAAGAAGCCTGCGATTATTTATCTTTAATGTGTGTGTTTATCATAATTGATTGGGATTTAATTTTTAGAAATTTTGTAAATTTTGACTTTAATAGGGTTATTAATAAACATGAAGGCAAGAGATGAAATGAGTGGTTTCGTTGGAATGATACCTGCAAACTGTTGGCTCTTTCTGAAAAGCGTAAAATAAATATATTACAATAATTCGCGCAGATCAAACTATTGAGCTGAATGAGGAAGTCCGTTTACTAATTTTGTATGAATTGTATTAGTGAACAATGGAAATCCTTTTTCATCCTGTAAACAAATCTCTAATCCTAAAATGTTCTGTCAGCAATAATTTTTTAAGGTTTAGAAAAACTGGAACTCCAACTAAAATGCTTTACCTGAATATCTTCTGTCATCGTCTTCATCATCATACTTTCTAGGTTTATGGAATCGCCTTCTATCTCGATCGTCGTCAAAAGGTCGTCGAGGTAGTTTAAAGTTATCTTCGTCGTCAAACGGTTTGATTGTGGTTGTATCAGTTTCTTGAAACAATTTTCTTTCCTCAGGTTCTCGAAACAATTTTCTTTCCTCAGGTTCTCGAAACAATTTCCTTTCAGGTTCTTGAAAATTTCTCCAATTGTATCCTTGGTCTTGCCAACTTGATAGTGGTGGCGTTAATCCACTATGAC
The DNA here is from genome assembly GCA_011037195.1 of Triatoma infestans. Taxonomy (NCBI): domain Eukaryota; kingdom Metazoa; phylum Arthropoda; class Insecta; order Hemiptera; family Reduviidae; genus Triatoma; species Triatoma infestans. The sequence goes on along the minus strand of JAAEAF010001174.1, from coordinate 63,272 downwards.
TCCACATATCATCAGCTGAACTGGCAAATACTGTCATTCCTCCATTGGGCATCCAACCACTCCATGTCATCGCTCGACCACCAGGCTCCCTTCTACCTCTTTCTAAAGCAAACGAAGTAAAATTTTAACATTTTAAAAGAACTTTTTTATACACTGTAGCCCTTAACCAGAAAAAGCTGACAATCAAGGTTTTCCTGATTTAACTTCATCATCAGAACTCTTCTATGGCAACAATAATACGAAGAGCAAAGATCAAGACCTACCTGCAAAAGGAAAAGAAGCAGCTAAAGTGGCTATCGCTGAAACAAATATCGTGTTGATGAATATCATGGTTAGCAGTATGGACTAATGGGAGACGGTTTGGTGAACATCTTATATCTAAGACCCCCACCTTAACTTGGTTACTGCTTTAGATTCACCATGCGAATGGCCTGGCACTAGGCCCAACCTAGCACACTCATACAGGTTTGCGGCAGTAATGTACGTGCAACAATCATTAAGAATTCTATCAGGAAAACTGCCTACCAATCTAGTCAATAAAATACAATTCAAACTAATCTCTTATTTAATATATACAAATCAATCAGGATTTATCAGAAATTCTAAATCTGATTTCATTTTCTTTTTTTATCTTTACCATTTGTAACAGTAATATACATGATTGCTACTTCGTATTCATCTTGTGTACCTCGTTGCTGAATATAAATTTGAAAACATTGACCTATCCATTTTATTCCCAGGAAAAATGCTTAAGATTATGTTGAACAGATAAACCAAAAATTCCTGGCCAAATGATGGTTTTATTGTTTCCTCTTTCAAAGATGAATATTACAAGATTGTATTCATTGACAAGTATATATATATATGGATAAGAAAATTTTTTGCTAAACAAAGTGATTGCTTAATTTACTATAAATGCTTGTTTGAACTGTAAAAAAAAATAATGAAAATACCTGTCCTAATTGAATATAGCCAATTCTACTAAAATCTTACGATCTTGTACTTTCCAAGGTATAACTTCTGTTTGTTGATAACGGGCAAATCTTCGAATGTAGTTTATTTGAAGTTTAAGTTTCATATAATATAGATATTAATTCTTTTGCTCATTACTCTAATTTTAGAAAGTAGTGAACGGAACCAAAGTGCTTCAATTCCATTTTTTGACGATGGTTAAAAACAGAAGAAGAATGAAATCTTTTAAGGGAAAGCTTGTGCTGCAACTATTCCCACACATCTCAAAAATCAATAATGTCTTAAAATAGATAATAAACATCCTGAATGATACATACCTCTAAGTTTAGAGCAAAGTATCCATTCTCACAGACTTAAAATATACTCGTCAGATTGGACGAGTGGCTTCTACATAAAGAAGTCGACTATGATTTCTCCTCCTCCGTATAAGTATGGAACACCATTGCAGACTCCAGAAGTTTTCACAATACCATAGAGACAAGCACTGGTTTTCCTTCGACGTCGGTAGTTGGAACATATGGAAGCCATTCTCAGTTAAATCCAATAAATCTACTGAGTTGAAAGTGCTCCGTCCACAAAAAGTTCTGCCCTTTGTCCTGGCAATCTTTTCTAGAGTTTTGTCTTTCTCAATGATTACTGGAACAAAAATCGAATAGTTTCATTAAAATTTCATGAAGTAATTTCATTAAACTTTATACCTATATGAACTTGTGGAGTTAGAGATGAAGAGAAAGAGATGTGCTTAGGAAACAGTGCCATTTCAATGAATGAACATTAATGGGGAAACAAAATTATTAGAAATGTTCGTGTATGAAATTCAATAATAATTTACATTCACAACATATCTCTATCGTTTACAAGTGTTAACATGAGCATTAAACTGGTGGGTGATTATTAGAGCTATTAGATATTTATTGCCTTTCCATATAAAGATGCACCAACATGTTCCACATACAAAATAGATATCTCATTTGAATTGTATCACCAATTCTATCAAGTGTTCGGTACATTAAGTGTAAATTTTATGGTAAAATTACAATTATACAGTTTTAATTACACTTTTTTATATGATTATATTGTTTTTGAAATAAATCCTATTCTACTCGAAGTTGTATATATTTTGTATATTTAATTATTACAGAACAAATATGTCAATTAAACCTCCTGAAGGTTTATCTTTTGATTAAATGCAAATAACTATTCTTTAGTCCACCACTATGTTATTTATTATCATCATTAATACATTAGTATGTATATTATTACTTTTATTTCAGTCAGTAATTAAGAAAAATGTGCACTGCATTTGTGATGAGAACATCAGTAGCAAACATATACATAATCAAACTTACCACAACCTTATGAATTTGAAATTTGGTCTTACACTCCTGCAGTAATTAATTAACACTTGCTAGCAATATATATATGTATATTCAGGGTTTGCTAGAAGTTCTACGTTTGCCCAGAATTTCTACGTGATTCAATTTTTGCATTTATTTTTGGAAAAAGCACAATTATTATTAATGATGAATTCATTAAAAATGTTATTGTAAAAATTACCTATTACATGTGATACTGATGTTATTGATTTAAGAGAAGAGAAGATTTAAGCGATAAATGTGCTTAGAGGGTGCTTCTTGAATTTTTTGCATTCGCGATTCCCTCTCATCCAAAAACAAATCTTCAAGTATATATTATAGAAGAAATTTTTAAGCTATTTATTACTTTGGCATGATTACAATACACACTAATAATTGACACATAAGTGTGATGGATGATCTTGTTTTTATTTTTTGCAACAAGTAATGAATTCGCGACTGAGTCCGTCCGATAATGCAGGACACAATTCATTTTCGTTTTCAATATTCCGACTTAATTGTTGTTACGGCAGAAAATGCTTGCTCATAGAAAAAGGTAAAATTGTATTTACAGTAATTTCTGAAACATTAAGAAATTCATTTTTTATTCCAAGCCGGTATTTATCCAAATATTTTTTGATAATTTTAATTGAATACATATTGTGACCTATTTTGAATAAATTTCAACGTTCCAAGATGCAAAAAGATGTGAGGATATTGATCTACTCTAACCCTTTAACCTAGTTCTGTAAGTTCTTCGCGTGGAAAATTAAGGGTGTAGGCATTTTCCTGATAACTACAAGCACACATAAATTAGAAGTTAAGACTTTTTGCATATGTTTACAAATGAGTTATGTCCATTTTGTTCCAGAACTTGAGCAAAAAAAGACAAGCTTTATACAGAGGCACGGAACATCATAGTTTTGCAACCATCTGTTTTATCAGACATTCAATGTATCTTCAAATTAATAACAAAATCAATATCAAATTATACCAACAATATCAATTTTTTTCGCCCATGACATTAAAAGATTAGCATAATTGTGCGATTTATTAAGGAATTTTAAATGAGAAACTAACATCACATCCCGAATAAATCTAAATTAGTTTTCTCGAACGTATTTTTGAAATATTAAAAAACTTATTAATGTATAATAAACAAATTAGATAGTTGTGTAGACTATTGGAAATGGATAGAACTAGACTGCCAAGAATCTGTTATAAACGTTTGAAGAAGTTGGATACCAGTCTGCTGAATTAAACAGAATATAACTGGGTCTCTCATGCAAGCAATTTTTTGTAGAATAGATTTTTACGATTTATGGGAGAGCCAAGATCCTACACTTGTAAAAAAAAATTAAAAAGATGTTGGGCATGATGAACCAGAAATTAAGAGATGAAGACTTGGTAAATTGTAAACGTTCACAATTTAGTACTATATTCTCTTCATTAGCAAATAATTTTAATACAGAAGCTCAACCTTATTTAAAACTAAATTTTCCAATAGACATTGTTAGGGCGATAGCACAGTTAAGAACTAGCAACAAACATCTTACAGTGTTAAATATCAATAGGTCCAAATGTACCATCACACCAGCCGAGCTTGTACTATCTGCAACCTCAACCAGCCCGAAGATCTCCATTGTATTTTTTTCGTTTGTCCAGTATAAAAGGGTTTGAGGAATAAAATATTATTAGGTGATCAGAATTAATTAGTTTATTACAGGACAGTAAAGAGTCTAAACTATTCCAGATTTATATATTCTTTAAAATACCATGGAAATAAGATATTTTATTATTAATAAATAATAGTAACCGATAAATGATGTAAAAAAATGTATATAAATATATAGAAAGTATGTATAATATAATATCTCTGGTTGAATTCAGGTGACAATTGGCTGCCTCACATTTGAAAATGTGAACGAGTTTGTGTACCTAGGCTCCCTAGTAAACTCAGATAATGACGCATCAGCCGAAATAAAGCGAAGGATTGTAGCGGCTAACAGATACTTCTTTGGGCTTCGGAAGATGGGAAGTCACCTGATAGCAAGGCAGACGAAACTGCGACTGTATAAGACCCTGATCCGCCCAGTCTTGACATACGGCTTCGAAACCTGACCACATCTAGGATAGATGAGAGAGGCCTCCTAGTTTTCGAAAGGAAAATACTGTGGCGAATTTTCGGCCCAGTACGTATGGGACAGGAGTGGAGGTCTCGAACGAATCAGAGCTGTATGCGCTGTTTAAAGAAATAGACGTAGTCAAATTTATGAAGTTGGCTAGACTTCAGTGGGCTGGACATGTGGTTAGGATGAGGGACGGGGGCATTCCGGAAAAGATAATGAACGAGCGTCTCCATGGTGCGAGGAGAGTGGAGAGCCGAAGCTGCGTTGGATGGACAGTGTTGCTGGTGATGCGAGGACGGTATTGGATATCACGAACTGGAGAGCAGCCGCACAGAACAGAACTGACTGGCGGAAACTGGTTGAGGAGACCAAGACTCAGCAATGAGTTGTAATGCCGCTGAATGATGATGATGGTTGAATTTATAGAACAATAAATTTTTTCAATTTTTCAAATTTTCCTTGTCATACTTTATTAAGCATAATATACGTATGTAAATTTAGATTAAAATTCATTTTTTCTTCATGTAATTCCAATGTATATGTTCAAGTAGAATATTCTGTTTCTTTTGTTTATATTTTTGTTTTTTGTAAGGCAAGACTTCTTTATATAGGGGAAACTCTAAAGACAAATAAAGAAATAAATAAATATAATATAAATACATATTTTTCTTATCTATTGGATATATATAATATAGCATTTTAAGAAAGTGTTGAAGGACCTATTTATACGAAAGCTACAAAAATCTAAAAAAATCCATAACAAAGAGATTAATGTATAATGCTTATTATAATAAAGAAAGCCAACAAAGCTCTTGGTTTTATTATTATGGCGGGTTTACGCATGCACAGATTTACTGGCGCCAATAGCTTTTGGCGAGCAAATTAAAAAGCTTAAGCGTGTAAACCTTTACTGGCGTGAAGTTCGGACACTGCATGCATGGTTGAAAAAAGTCATTGGCTCCGTCATCAGATTGCAGCGTTGATAATGTTGACTCGTCAAGAAACATGAATAAGAAATGGGATACAAATAAAATTGTGAAATTTCTAGAAGCGTATGAACAGAACATGAACAAGTGTTTGTGGGATGTCTACAGCAATGTAAATGAAAACATAGATGCTCGAATAGACGCATACGAAAGTATGGCGAGAATGGATGATTTCGATATTGCCGAAGTTCAAGCACAAATAAGATCAATAAGGAAGGCATACTCTTTAGAATTTGTGAAAGTAAAAAATCTGATGCGTAAATAGATGATGTTTAGAACCTAAAGTGGCATGGTTTCCACTTGCAGATAGAATGCTACACCAAGCGGTTCATATGAGAGAAACACAGACTATAAAAAATGTAGGAATTTAATTGTTTATACATACAAGAACATAACCATGTAACCTAAACAGATGCATAATTTCCACTCGATATAATAAAAGTTCATTTCCTATCAACCATTCTACTAAATTAAGCTACTCGGAAGTTCAAGTGACAGTACCTTCAGTAACTTATTTTCATTGCTATCTCAACCAATCATTGCAGTCCTATCAATTTCACGTAGTTTTTATCATATACATTTGCCAAGGTACAGCTCCACCATTCATAAACCAATAGCTTAAATTATTTCTGACTTCAGCTGCATTCCTTGAGTTATTGCGAGTTTCATTAGGTCGCTGTCAAATTTTGCAATCCTGAATTCCTAATTTCCTTTCTCCAAGAACCTTGTAACATTGTTCCATTTTCATATCCCTTCTCATCAACGCATACTACTAGTTTTTTGCAGCCAACTGTGTCACGCACATGTTGTTTTCATGACAGCATCAGCTTTTTTCGGGATTCAAAGCTATACCAAAATCATTTTCCACAACACGTCTAGCCCGCGACAGTCGATAATTAAAAACTTTTTCTTTGATTGCTAATGAACCATGATGAGCGTAAGGCTTCAATGGGAAAGCATCGAAAACAGCAGTGCAAAATCAGGTGGTGGAACCTTTATACTGGTGTAGACTACAAAGGAAAATCTAACATCTGAGCTCCATAAAACCCAGAATTCCTAATACCCAGAATAAAAATAAAATACTAATCAAAAAGGTTTTTATATGAAAAAAATGTGTATGACAAGTTTAAGAATAATTTTGGAATAGTTTTTAGAAAACTTGAATCATATTTTCTGTAAAGTCGCTCTTTCAGTTAGAGATTTTCTTCAAATTTGGTATTTTTTAAAAAAATTAATTATCCTCTGTAAAATAAAGTTTATTGAACTTTAATTCGAAAAACACTAGCAATTAAATTCAATTTATTAATAAACAGAATTGGTAAATATTTCGAATAATTTCTAATTCTAGATACATGTCAGTAGCAAAACTTAGAACTGACCACCTGAGTCTATACATGGTCAGAATAAACTTAGTTTATTATTATTAATGTCAGTGTGGATATGTTTAGTAAAAAAAAAGTTGAGTAGAAAATACACAAGTTTCCCGCAGATCTATATATAGAAGTTAACTTAGTATTAGTGAAGTGAATTAGTATTCAACGCTGTAGGCATGTGGTCGTCGCATTGTCTACTGCACTCAGGACGATCCTTTGTCGGGGTTCCCAAGCAGTATGTCTTGTTCTATACATTTGATATGTCCTTAACTGTATTATTCCAATTTCATTTTAGGAATAGCTTCGCTGCGCAGCTGGAGAAACATCTATTCCCTCATTGCTTTTCAATAGCAGGAGTAGGTACCAGCACGGTGAGTGGATAAGATGAATTTATATTTAATTTGTTATTACTGCTCAGCTTGGATATCAAATTCGGTAACAATAAATAAAATATGAATTGCATGAGAGCTATGGAAAGTTACTTGTTGGGTTTAACCGGGGGGACAGGAGAGAGATCTTTGGATTAGAACTGTAACAAGTGTTTGTCGTATATGATTGAAAGAATTGATAGAAGAGAATGAAAATGGGCTGGACACTTTATGAAAGGACAAGACAAATAGGCAAAGAATAATACAATAGAAAAGAGGTAACGGACGTTCTCTTTTTGACTGGGACCAAGAATCAAGAAAATCTGCGGAGCTGTTACTTACATGGGCAGATGCGTAGCTTGTGTTAGACTGGATGGTAGTGAACTTCTATATTTTACAGCGTATGGGCTAATGAATTTCATAAAGTTAATCAGCTAATAACTTAAAAATAAAACAATAAATAAAAACAGCTCTGTAATGTCTCGGCAAAAGCTGTAATCAAAATTTGTGTAATCCAAAACTATACATGTCAGTACTATAATAAATTGTTGATTTTTTTTTTTAAGGGGACATGCAGTGCGACCCGGAAAGATCTATTGTGCCTCCGCAGAGCCTTCTCAGTGCATTGCCGGTCTTTAGCTACAGACAACACTGCCCATCCACCGGACAGTAGGGGCGCCTAGGAAGAGAAAATCTAAAGATATGCCGCATTGTAGATTTATTTACACAAATAAAAGTTATTTATTTATTTAAGCTGGAGTGTACGCATTAGTTTTTAAAGTCGACTTTTTTAATGTTTTTTTTTTGTAAAGCATTTTGAAAGATTAGTATACAATAAATATGTCTGCTATAAGTACTATACAATAGCAAATCTATTTACTCTGTGATATGACTTACATTTAACAATAAATAAAAATTAATACTAAAACATTAATGGATAGATATAATTTTATTTGTTTAAACAATAAATTTAAAAGGACAGATTATTTATATTATTTTTATAATTGAGAAAGGTAAAGAATAGCTACTACAATATTATAAAAAACTACATACGTAATAAAAAACAAATCACTAAATTGATGAATTGAATATACAAAAAAAAAAAAATGAAACAGTATAATGGTAGCTATTCAAACACTAAAATTTGGATTACTTAAATTGAATAATAAACGCTCAGTAGGAAAATAATACATTACTAAATTCCTTAAAGACAAGGCGTATAACTTACTCTTATATTTATTATATACTAATAAGCATTTAACGGAACAATTTTTAATAAATAACAATCAATAAAATTTCTAGTGTGAAACACTCACACGACTTTCTCTAACAAAATTATAATTGACAAATTTTCTTCAAACTTATAAACTTTACTAAATGTTTTCTCTTCAGTTTTATATCAATGGGGGAATCTAAACTAAATAAAATGACTGTTTGGGGGAAAGCATGACGTCCTCGCCCCCCACCAATACTTCTTTAAATGAATTTTTCAGGAAAAAGTTTAAAACAGAAGTGATCTTTATATTTACAGTCAGTGTACCAAATTTAATGAAATTCGTCAGAGTTTTTATGGAGAAAATTGCAAAAACTCTTCAATAAAACCGCAACTTCGGTTTTTATCATTTTCTTGAAACTCGAATTCATCTATTAATAATTGGTATTAAACCTTAGGAATGGAATCACAGATTTTATTATTTTAATGATTTAAAAAAATAAATAAATCAGTCAATTTAGAACAGCCAAAAATCCCAGAATGTAAGACTTTTGTCATTGTAATCGTACTGGTTGTTTGAAGAATTCCAATTACAAGCGAGATGCAAATAGAATTACTTTAATTTGAACAGTTGAATGATTCAGCTTTGGCTAAATATTAGGAGAGAGTAAAGTTTAGTCATACTGGTGTTAGTGATCTAATGATTGTTCCTCTGCATTGAATTTTAATTGATAAACTAGCAATAATATGATTTTCTTCAACATTGAACTGATGAAAATTGGAAATCAATCAATACACTATTTATAATATTCTTATATAAACAATATCATAGACTGCCGGAGAGAGGAGAAAATGCATAGGTTACCCCCTCTCTACACTTAGGATACAGCCTAATAAATTAGTAAATTATTATCAAGGTAGTACATTATCTCACTCCAAAATAAAATTATTGCACGCCATTGGCGGCAAATTTGAATTTACATTAAATACCGAACAATTGTGTTGTAAATGAATACACAAACTCATTACTTGCAATTTATATTTAAGAAATTATGAGTGGAAAAGAATATGTTGAGAATAGAGTGACCGTACGAAGAGAAATGCTGTTATATGTAGAATGTAGTGTTGGCTGATGTAGGTCGCTTCAGCGTATTGCTAATTAGAACTCTTGCTTGTTCTAATTGTTAATTAGCTACTATGGCTATCTTAGTGAACATTCTTGGTCTGTAAAAGATAAAAAGCGAATTGAGACAGTTGATTGCTTGTATTCTTTGAAAATTGTGTAATAAATTCTCAAGTCGTACGTTTAGACTCCTTCAACTCTTCAAAGTTGATCTTGAGACTCGCTACAGCCCTCAGAGACGCCGCGCTTTTATCCGATTTTCTAGCTCAGAGTGGAAGCTAGAGACAGCTAAGGAGAAGCTTGGATCTCAAGGTTGTATTCATCCACAAGGTGCAGAAGGTATGACAGAGGGAGGAGTAAGAACTATAGAAGAATGGGCAAGGGTGCGATGCTAGCACTTGTTACGGCTGGCGTCAACAACATAGGGCTTACACCGGCTGATGGCCGTATTGGAGAACCATTTTCTCAACAAAGGACTGCCCATTCCATCACTCATAAGTCATAACTCTCAAAGAGTTATAACGAGCAACCACTTTCAAGAAGAAATTAACTATCTTTAAATAACCCTCTGCCAAAAGCCCTTTTACAGGCCAAAAAGTTCTCTACAAGCTGGCCAATCGACGGTTAGAACCAGAAAGAGTTCTAAACATGAACGCTACAATTATCACTCGCTGCTCTGTCACTCAATTCTTTCTTATACATTTCTCTTCAGCAGTTACTTTAAAGAATAATATTTTGAGTACAATGCCAGCTGTAGAGAGTGCTCGTTCATTCATCAACATACTATCTTAACGAAAAGCTCTTACAAATAATATAATATTTATGAAGGACTACTATTTCTATCACTTGACAGAATTGTATTCTCCATTTCAATAAATAAAAAAAACACACCAAAGAATATTATCAAATAGTTGTGACCAGAAAATATTTAATAAACTAGATCCGGGTTTGAATGACATTTTATACCACTTGTGCTTGGTCTTTCCAGAAATGTAATAATAAAATGTTAAAAACTTATTTTATTTTACAGAAAATAGATAATAAATAATGTTATAAAGTTGTTTACAATTTCACCAAAATAACCTTGGAGCATCTTCGTATTAAAATAGAACCTTCTTACTAAATTAATTGGCTTGGTTTGTGATTTGTTTATTTAATGTGGTAAGACATTTTTAAACAATTTTTTTTTTTACGTTTGATACCGCCTAAACTCTTTTTTTATGATGAAATCAAAATCAGTATGGAGGTGAGTGGTGCATTTTAGGATAAAACAGGATCTCTGATCACACGTTATTCGTTAACTTACTTTTTTAACTGAAATCTGTAAAAGTGAATTCAGTCTTGGAAATCGACGCTTTTCAAAAATCGATTAATCGTCCAGAATGGCAGAAACCAACCAGCTATTTAATAACAATAATACTCCATGTGGTATTCCTATATTCTTTCCTACTCCAATGCTCTTTTCTTTCGATGGACCCGCAAATTTAGTACTAGAGGGTTAGCTATTGAATTCCCTGGTCTGTGGAACATCACAACCTTCATCCAATCAAAAGGAATCTTAATCATAATTCCATCCCATGTTTTTAACTGAAGATACAATATATTCTGATATTAGACTGTGATTTGGGGTGTTAAACAAAATTACTTGTCTCTTTTCTTTCCCTGTCCCTTCTAATAATCCACAGGTGAGAAGAGGAAGATGGCTTTGGAATTAACAAATCAGTGCCATGAAGTGAATGCTTGAAAAATAGCTCATAAAGTAAAGCAGTAAAATAGCTCATCTCCAGGGGCAGTGTGAGGCACTCCACTCTTAGTGGGCTCATTATGCTTATTAACTTTTTTGTGGGAGGAGGGATAGGAAAGTGAGCTAAGGAGGAGATCTGATGGAACGGGTCGGCCTCCTTCTTCTTCTTCTTCTTCTTCTTGATCGGCTCTACAGCCCATCAATGGGCCCTGGCCTCTTCGATCCGCTTCCGCCAGTCCTCTCTGTTTAATGCGGCAGCTACGTTTGTTGGTTTCGTGATAGATAGGTTTTAAGGAGAATGGGTTATCGGCCCATAGCTCCCGAGTCCAGTGGAGGGGCTGCCTCCTCGGAGCCTCTGGACGTGCTCCCCCATCCAGGGCGGCTTCCTAGGGAAGGTAGCCCTAGGGTGAGTACTGTTAATGACCTTTGTATGCATGTGTGTGGGGAAGGGAAACTGTAGTGTGTGTTTATGTGGTGCGGTGTAAATGTTTGCTGTTTTGGTGAGTGTGTGCGGTGTACTGTACTTAGGAACCCGGGGGGTCGTAAGGCCCCGATAGCTGCGAACAACAGCTATCCCCGGAGTGTGAGGCACTCCGCTCTTAGTAGGCTCATTATGCTTATTAACCTTTTTTGGGGAGGAGGGATAGGAAAGTGAGCTAAGGAGGAGATCTGATGGAATGGGTCGGCCTCCTTACTTAAGAAAACATTACTACAAAACTCTGAGCAGATCCTCTTTGTGGGAATTTTGATGATTTTTTTCATATCGCTAGATTTCTTGTTCCGAATTTGGAATCGAAGATATCTCTGACAACAAGCCTATCCTGATTCCACTTGGTGTGGACCGGCTATCTTGTCTACTTCTTTCCTATTTCCAAGCTAGTTTCCTCTGATGGGATCAAACTGTGCATCGAGGGGTTCTTTCCTTAAATTCTTTGGAAGCGTTGTTTGCACAATAGTGACATCACAACTATTTCTTGAGAGAGTAAAAACCCACAATTTTCCACCCTACTTCTTTTCCCGAGAGTCTTTTGATCTTCGCCCATGGATTGGAGGTGTTAATCTTAGCTCCTTACTTTTTTATCTTAGCTTCTTCCTTTCTTTCCATTGATCCATCTATTATACATCCTTGTTATTCCAAACAGATTCAATGCATTCGTGTATTAGCACGTAGAAAAAAAATCAATCTGAAAGGAAATTGGCTAGTGAAGTGAGCTAAGGGCTCAGATTAAAAAAAAAAAAAATAAAGAATTGATTTCCAAATTAAATAAAGCTTGATTTTTATTACAGATTTATATAACAGAAATTTATACAGTAGAAAATGCTATAGCAGTACAATTAAAACTTTTACAATAATGCAAAACATCTAGTCAAATGTTTTGAATATAAATTGTTTGATGCATGAGTGATCATTTGAGATCGTGATCAGTGATCTTCGTGACTAGTTTGTAAAATTTAATTATTGCATTGTCTAACGTTGAAATTAAACTTTATTTCTTAGAAAAACCTATAGAAATGCTACCCTGAAATGAACTTATATTATCAATTCGTACTTTAAACAATTGTCATAAAGTATTTCTTTAGACTTAGTAGTTATGGGCAACATTCAAGAGGATCACACTAAGGAAATACCTGAATCATATTAAAGCTCTTGTTTGGTTAAGAATTCCAAATTATTTTTACAATATTCATTAGGATCATGACTATAATAATTAGTTGTTTTTCTTTCTTTCTGTTTGATAAGAATTGTACTGTACATTTTATTATTAATTTGATGTTTACTTTTCAAATTTTTATTTTAAAAATTAATGTTTGTATTATCATTAAAATGATTGCTCTTGCTCTTTAAAGAGAAAGTAATGCAAACTCTGTATATCTCCTCTTGGAAAGTAGACACAATTTCACCAAGATTTAAGGCCACTATTGAGAAAGTAAGTGGAAATTGCTATAAGTGAAAAATTAAAAATAATTCAGGTAAAACAGATATAATACTATTTCATTGTACAAGAATATCTTGAGCTCGTTAAAGGTTGGTGTAAAAAATCGAGAATAAAACTCAACCCTGTCAAATGTGTTCAGGTTACACTTACATAACGAAACTAGTCTTGCCAACCATTAACAGTGCAAGTAGAAGTCTACAGAGATACGTTTCCTAAGACTCTAAGTAAACAGTCGTTCAAGGTGTGGGTACCATACATAAGAATTACAAGAAAAGAACTAAATAAACTAAAAACTATTAAGGAGTCTCTTTGGATCTAAATCCACGATGATTGTACCAAATAAACTTACTCTTTACAGATCAAAACTTCGACCAAAGTGGCCTTAAAGAGCAGAATTCTAGGGCTCCCCAAAACCTTCAATATACAAACCATAAAATCCTTCCAATCAAAAGTCCTTTGCAGCACCCTCCAATCATACATGACCTTAACATTCCCTTCGTCAATGATCAAATCCTCTCCGGATTCCAACTATAAGAACCTAGAGAATCACTCAAAACCCTCTTGCCTAATCACTCCCTACACTTTTCCACCTTGACAATCCACCACGCCGTTTAAGAAGTAGTTGGCCACGTGATCTTCTATTTATCCTAGGGAATTCCAGTGCTGGCTGGTTTATCCCATCACGTCATCCTAGTGATAACGCTGAGCAGCTCAGAGACACAATTTTTATATTATATTGTATATACATATTTGCCAATGTTATACAGATTTAAAGTATTGCAAACTGAATTTTCACCGCTATATAAGCTTCGAGGCCGTTGGAATACGATGCAAAATGTCATCTGTCTTTCTCTTATAAATCCAATTAATACATTTTTTATTTAAACTTGCAATGTTTACTAAACATTGTATTGCGGGCTTGCAATACAAATAAATAAAATTGTTGAGGGATTATACGTGTTTATCTGAAAGTGAAGTGTATGGCAGGGCTCTCAGTTACCGAACCTTAGAAAACCTTGTAAAGGCAGGTTGAATTGAGCCTAATTCACAGATTCCCATGACACAGCGACTAACATCAATTTTTCCGGGAAAAATTCCAAATAAAAATGATAGGTCTATATTTTTGCACTTAAGAGTTTTAATCAAGTTTAACGACGTTTTGGTACAAGCGTGTTTAAACTGAATTTGCTCTGTGCAAGTCTGTGTTACCACAGTTTGACAAACGCATCTTGAAGATGGGCCCGAAACCGGTCGATGACCTCAAAAAGAAGCAGGCTATCACGGAAAATGTCTCTGATGCTTTCCAGCTCTGCGGAACCAACCACAACAACTACTCTGGTTTTATCAAGTTTAAACTTCCTACTTTTTTTTTTCGTAAAAAAAGATATTTTGTTCATACAGATTCAGAGCATTCGTTAAAATCATTCATTAAGCTTGCAGGAAACCTATTGCCCTGATGTTTATGGGCCAAGTAACAATTCCCGACAAGCTCTTTCCTGAGAAATCACTGTAACAGCTCCCACATTTCCAGGTAAAATTGGGAGGCATCTGTTCATTCATGTACTTTGGCAGGGGTGACAGAAACAAGGGCTAAATTCAGTTAATCATTAGGTTTCATAAACTTTAAAAAATGTAAGCGAAATCATAAGAATTTGTTTAAAAAAACAAATTTAAAAATTACTAAACAAGATTTAACTTCTAAATATTTATCCTCACTCATAGATTCCTTAGAATTGCCTTGTCTTTCTTTTGGTGTACACTGTAATGATATTCTAATAGACCATAAAAATAAAAGAAAGAACTTGTAATGAAAGAAATAGTAAAAGAATCCATAACATATGTAATCCGGAAACTGGGCAGTACGTGATGAGAATTATTTTATAATAGGGTCCTATAGTTTTGCCATGGGAATTTTAAAAAGTACAAAGTTAGAAAAAAAGGCACTTAATAAGTATTTCTTGTGAGATGAGATACTACTTTTTTTAAAGTAATTTATATTTATTACTTTCTCTTATTCCTAGTAAGAGGATTAATATTGATGTTAATAATCCATAAAAATTTCTCCGAGGAATTCATAATATTTGACTGAAAAATTTATCATAGACCTGCAGCTTTAACTATAGATTATATTAATTCTATGTGTGTGGCACAGTCCTCAAAGTATTGAAATAGTACAATAAAGATTGATCTACGCATGAGCTAATTCAATCAAAATCTAGTTTCTAGCAACAACATAAAAAAAAAGAAGGAATTAAATTATGAGCTAATCATTGGTACACAGAAGCTTTTCAGTGTTCATTCGTTACAGAAAACATTGTGCATCACCGAACAGTATAGAGGCTCCAAGCAGAAGATCGTCAAAGCACATCACCCGGATATTCGAACCCAGGACCTCCACAGGAGCGAATCCCGTCACTGCCATTTATTATTATTACTGGAAGATTCTTCTCGACCGTTCTTAAATGATGGATAAGGATAGTGAAAATAGGTCTTTTTTAAAAATAAAAAAACTTAAAACTTTTGCAGTTTCGACAAATATATTGTCTTTAGCAAGGCCTACAACATACAAATACAACGAGTTCTTTTTAGAAAAACAAAATCAAGAAACAAAAAATAGAATTTAATAAAGAATAAAATATATAGATTAATTTATACATTTTTTTGGGGTTACTTACATAAAAATTAGAAATGTTAAAAAAATATTCAACACACGTTTTTAAAAAACTTTTCTTTGACCTGGAGTTTGTAGCTGTTCATTATATTGTCCTTAATTTTATAATTTTAATTTTTAATTGTCCTTTTTTTCAATTTACAAAGTATTGAAAGGATGCTATAAAGATTGAAATCTTCGCATGAGCTGACAATTTCGTTGTTATATAATAAATATAGTGTTGGTGGGGGTATATGGTTATTATTATTATTATTATTCGCAGAAGGGGAGGGCAAACCCTACGGTATCCAAAGCCTCCCAGGGCCCATATAGCTACCCCTAAAGAATAACAACCACTGGGACTAGAATGAAAATCCAGGCCCAGGTTTTAACCATCTAAGTTTCACCATAGACCGAACAAATCGGACCAAAACCTTAAAAGGACACAGCTTAAGATCCTCTACCGATATCCTATTCCGGCCGAAGGTCCTAAACCTAATCTCCTCACAAAACTTTTGCAGTTTCGACAAATATATTGTCTTTAGCAAGGCCTACAACATACAAATACAACGAGTTCTTTTTAGAAAAACAAAATCAAGAAACAAAAAATAGAATATAATAAAGAATAAAATATATAGATTAATTTATACATTTTTTTGGGGTTACTTACATAAAAATTAGAAATGTTAAAAAAATATTCAACACACGTTTTTAAAAAACTTTTCTTTGACCTGGAGTTTGTAGCTGTTCATTATATTGTCCTTAATTTTATAATTTTAATTTTTAATTGTCCTTTTTTTCAATTTACAAAGTATTGAAAGGATGCTATAAAGATTGAAATCTTCGCATGAGCTGACAATTTCGTTGTTATATAATAAATATAGTGTTGGTGGGGGTATATGGTTATTATTATTATTATTATTCGCAGAAGGGGAGGGCAAACCCTACGGTATCCAAAGCCTCCCAGGGCCCATATAGCTAC
Organism: Triatoma infestans; assembly: GCA_011037195.1. NCBI lineage: Eukaryota > Metazoa > Arthropoda > Insecta > Hemiptera > Reduviidae > Triatoma > Triatoma infestans. The sequence continues at coordinate 46,440 of JAAEAF010001174.1, read as the reverse complement.
CCCTAAAGAATAACAACCACTGGGACTAGAATGAAAATCTAGGCCCAGGTTTTAACCATCTAAGTTTCACCATAGACCGAACAAATCGGACCAAAACCTTAAAAGGACACAGCTTAAGATCCTCTACCGATATCCTATTCCGGCCGAAGGTCCTAAACCTAATCTCCTCACAACCCAAACAATTCGTCATCAGATGCATGGGTGTTTCCTCCTCAGTCTCACAAAATCTACAAAAGGGGTCAGGCACGAGTCCCATTATATAGAGATGTCTCCTTAAAACATAATGACGAGTGAGGAATCCAACCAGATGTCTGAGGGAGGTCCGTGAAAGACATCGGACCCCGCTACTCAAAGCTCCGTCTGGGCCCCCAATGAGCATTTTAGACTGCCGACAACCCACTGCACTCATCCATAAGGATGAGTGCTGTGAGGTCATCCACGTCTGAAAGCCCGACAAACATGTGCCAGAAGACACCTCAACAGCAGGCTCTGGACCAATGAAAGGGAGAGAAGCACCTAATTTGCCAAACCTATCCATCTCCTCATTCCCAAAGATTCCCACATGACCTGGAACCCAGACCAGAAGCACATCCTTTAATGAAGAAAGATCTTCCAGTCTTCTAGAACATTCCAACACCAATCTGGAAGTGAAGACACATGAGGGGGTATATGGTAGTTAGCAATAAATTAAATGAGATTACATTGTAGTCTAGAAGACAGTTACTAGATCAAACTATCTGAATGTGACTTACATGGCGGCGCCCTCTGTCACCCTTGTAAAGGCTGGTTTAATTTAAACCAAACTCACGGTTTGGTTGGCCACGTGATCTTCTAAGAGGTTTCTTTTTGCCGTCTCACCAAACGGCAAAAAGAAACCATGTAGCCTCTATAATGTAAAGCTTTTTAACTGGTATTCTGTAACTAGTCTTTAACGTTTTGGTTAAAGACCAAAACTCTTTAACCTTCAGTGTTATTGTTATAGTGTTGGTTCGTACCAAAAATAAAATTTATTTTTTTCCAATTAAAACTGGAAATTTATATGTTAGAACTTATGCAAATGTAGTGTTTTGCAGTTTTATTATGAGTTACAGGTTCGACCAAAATATCTTAAACATCGAAAATGAGAGCAAAGGCATTATTATGACATAAAACTGGCAAAGTTGGTTTGTTTACTTACTGGTTTGGCGGCGGTTAGGGTTTATTTCAGTTTACCTTTATGTATTCGATGATTTTCGTATTCTTTCGACCAAAAGTGGCTTTAACTGCCGAGGTTCAAAACATTTCGGTCGACCTACAGTAAACCAAATTCACTCACACAGCTTTCTCATACTGCAGTTTACAAGATTTTATATTTAGTATAAGAAATTTAATGAAATTTCTCCGTGTTTTAATGGAGAAGAAAATCGCAAAAGTGAAAAAATTGTTCAATAAAAACGTATTTCTGGTTTAATAATTTTTTTGAAACAAGGATTTTTGGCAATTTCTTATGCTTTTTTGTAAAAACTACTTCCGGTCATCCGATTTTCTTCAAATTCGGAATTTCAACAACATATTTAATTCTAATCAATATTATTGAGATGATAAAATTGTGTAGTAAACTGAAATAGCACTTTGGAGCACTAAAACCTAACCCCATTTCCCCACCAAAAGTGCCCTTAAATGAATTTTCCCGGAGAAAGTCGGAAATAAAAGTTGTAGCTCTTTGTATGTGTAGGTGATACATAAATTTAAGTGTGCGGAAAGATTAACGTCCAAAAGTGAGAAAATGAAATGAAGACCGGGGGGGGGGGGGCAGAAAAACACCATCAAGAGTTAACAAACAAGGAAATCTATATTTATTAAGGTCTTGACCTTCCAGTATCCACAATACAGTTTTATTTTTAAACGCTCCGCACAGAGCTTAGAGCAGAATAGGCTTGGTGCTATCTATAGTCCAGTCGGAAGCAATTGTGGTAGCGTCGCCATGGAGAAAATACACCAAGCCAGCATGCTCGAGCTTACACGCTAAACGGACGGGCTCTATAGCCGGACAGCGAGCACCATGTCCTTTTCCACGGGTGTCAATTTCCGATTCGGAGGACCATCAGACTGTAACCTTAGCCTTGACCAAATTATGTGAAGATTTAAGCGTTTGCAGTGGTTGTCGACGTGCCAGGCGAAACAGCTATTCTCGTATAAGAAAGGTGCTTAGTTCTGGTTTCAGCCTAGAAGTAAGTGGAGAACTTGTTAGTAGCCAAGTTGAAGTGAATTTAACCACTCTGCACAAAGGTCTTGCCCAGAGTTATGGTTAAAATGCAACACTTAAATATGTAAAGATAAGTAGCTCGAAAGAGATAAGAAAATATAATAATAAACAATAGTAATTAATAAAAAAATAGAGAATAAGAGCTACATTACCCAAGCTGAATCTTTACCAGTACCAAGCTTGATACGTATGAGTGTAGTAGGATGTGTTGCAAGAGTAAATTAGCTGAAAACAGGTTGAAGAATTCCACAGCCCAACGTGGTGAAATGACGATTCCACAGACCAGAGATAGAATCGACTTTAAAATTGTACAACTGCAATTGCTGAAGTAAATTTGAGCTGTAGGCCACAAAAAATGAAATATCCACTGACAAAAACGGATGGTAATTATGCAGAAGCCGACCCCCAAGATGGCAGACCACTAAATACACTAAGTTAAAGTTGAAGTGGGAAGTGACGCTTTCCCTTGGCGGAAAGAAAAAATTATATGCACGCCAAATGAATGAATTTGATTGGCTGAAGGTAAGACAAATAGCGCCTGAGCTGGGCTCAATTAGATACTTCTTAGAGTTTGAGCCAACATACTAAAAATAATATAGAAATGTTTTACGCCTAAAGTGTGATAAAAAATGGTTTTAAACATGGAATTTAAATAAATTAGGGTTAATAACCCACGATTAGAACAGTTGAGTTCGCCTGGCGGGAACAGACCAAAACTGCCGTGGCAATCTAAACAGTTTAAATTCGCGGGGTTTTTAAATACGCGACATTAAGGAAAACCGTTAATGCCGTTTTTGAAAAAATCACAAACTGCAAAAAACATTTATTAAAATGGCACTTACAGTTAAATGCTTTTTACGAGAAGCTTATTCTCAGGTTTCCTCGTAGCACTTTAACGAAATTTAAAGTTTGAACATTCTGCGATTATTCGTGTTTGAGATATGCTGTCCAACATGCACAGAAAGATAGACAGACACATAGACCAATGGCTAAAAACCTCTCTTTTAGACCCATTCCTCTCAATACTTATATTTCCGGTGAAAACTCGATATCGAAAATTTGACATGATTACAATAGTTCCTCTTACTAGGAGTAAGAGAATGTACTTTCCATTACACAAGAAGAATTATTGAGATCGTGTCAAACTTTCTAAAACTGACTTTTCATCGGAAATACATGTTTTGAGGTCCCATGAATCCGAAAAAGTGGTTTGTAGACATTTTGTACATTTATGGTCAGGATAACTCAAAAGTAGAAAATCGCAGAAAGCTGAAACTTATTTCATTTAGATTTTATCATTTTCTTTAAACTTTGTAAGTATATCAACTCATGTAAAGAGCGACAGACAACTTTTATTTAAAACATTTTTCCGGAAAAATTCAGTTAAAGGGTGTACTGGGGGGGGGGATGTGTGGCATTTAGGCTTGCTCCTAAAGTGTCATTTCAATATATTATATGATTCTATTGTCTATATATTATTAATAAGAATTTATTGCGTGCCCAAAATTCCGAGTTTGAAGAAAATCGATCACCTAGATCAATATATTTTGGAACTTTGGTATATATCGACATACATACATTTTCAGTAATATGTGAAATTTTAACTACGTATTAAATACTTGTTTTTACACCGTTTACTAATCGGTCACCCACAGACCACAGGTTTTACAAAGACAAAACAAATCGAAATTACATAACAACACTTTATTATACTAGATAAAACCCATCTGACACACTAACAACACTATATGCAACAGAGAAACATTGAACATCATCAAGTTCCTCTCACGTGGGTTCCATCTTACCCCTTCTCAGTCACTCCATCAGGTTCTCCAACCCTGCAAACATAAATTTCCTTGACATAACATAGTATTTAGTGTAGAAAATGGATTTTGAGGTTCGGTCGTACAAAAGAACTCTTTTTTAAATTTCTACCGACGTTTCGGCAAATTTATTGCCTTCTTCAGAGTAAAAATTTTTTTAGTTAGAATTCCAGTAGTAGTTAATCTAGTATAACCTGTGATATTCAACACTTGGTGATGATATGTCACAGGTTATCTAGATTAATTACTACTGGAACTCTAACTAAAAAAATCGGGTGTGAAACAATCACACAACTTTCTCTTGGTCCAGTTCTCAAAATTATAATTGACAAATTTCATAATTTGTGTACCAAATTTGAATGAAATTCGTCGAAAACTGAAAAAACTGTTCAGTAAAACCGCACTTCCGGTTTACTAATTTTCTTGAAACTGAATTTCAGCCATCTATTTATTTCTAATTAATTATGTTTGGATGATAGAATTGTATAATCAACTATGATAGCACTTTAGAGAAAAACATAATCCCACCCCTCCCCTAAAAGTGCCCTTAAAAGAATTTTCCCAAAGAAATGTTTTAAATAAAAGATGTAGATCTTTGCATGTTTAATTTATATATGAACTTTCAAAAAAATCGTCGAAGCCATTTTTGAGAAAATTGCGAAAAAGAGAATAAATTATTTAATAAAGTGGTAAAGTAATCGCACTTCCGGTTATCCAATTTTTTTCAAACTCGGAATTTCAACATAATTAATTCTAATTAACATTATTTAGATGACAGAATTGTCTAATAAACTGAAATAGCACTTTACATGGAAACCTAACTCCACCCCTCCCCCAAAAGTGCCCTTCATTGCATTTTCCCGGAGAAATGTTTCAAATAAAAGTTGTAGCTCTTTGTATGTGTGGTTGATGTTTCTAGTTTAAAGAAAATCGTCGAGCCATTTTTGAGAAAAATCGCAAAAAGTAAAAAATCCAACTAGTAAAGTGGTACTTCCGGTTGAGGAATTTTGACAGATAACGTAGTGTCAGATCCCATGGTGATACCTAAACGGAATATCAAGTTTCAACTTTCTACGGTTTTTCGTTTTTGAGCTATGCTGTTCACATACACACACACACACACAGACCATTTGCTAAAAACCACTTTTTTGGACTCAGGGGACCTCAAAACGGATATTTCCGGTGAAAACTCGATATCGAAAATTTGACACGATTACAATACTTCCTCTTACTAGGAGTAAGAGAAAGTAAAAAATTTTTACCCTGAAGAAGGCAATAAATTTGCCGAAACGTCGGTAGAAATTTAAAAAAGAGTTCTTTTGTATGACCGAACGTTAAAATCCATTTTCAACATTGAATACAGCGGTCGTAACGAACACCAAAAACATAGTATACAGTTAATTAAAATTCTGGGCGAGAATATAAGTAATAAACAAATCATAAATAAAATTTAAGTAAATTGCAATTAGCGAAAGTCATTTTAGGACTTTAAAGGATTAGTATTGCTTTGATAAATTTTTATCAAAGATTAAAGTTAGAGTGAACAATGTATTCCTGCAGTAATGCTTACAACAATGCATTATAAATTATGCAATTTTCTATTTGGGACGATCTCAAACCGAGCTAGTTGTTTGATAAAATATTCATTCTATTTACCATAATACCCTCACAGTTACAATCCAGATAAGAATTGCTTGATATCTCACACAGATCTCTTAACTAGAATTCCATACTAGAATCCTTGTATTTTTTTATTTTTATTTTTAATCTTAATTGTAAAATAAACCACTTTCTAATTGTGCATAATAAAATATAAATTGCAACATCTGATATCCTAATTTACTTTACAAGAGCTTTACTTATAAATTTCAAGGTAACCAAACAATCACCCCGGCTGATTGTATTGCATCATACTGTTGCCCTCTAATTTATTTTTCATTTACATATTGCACTTTTATTTTATTAGTTCAATTGATTTATTTGTATATTGAATTATTTAATCTAATGTATTATGGGCCATATGGTGCATTTAAAAGTTCCAAAAGTGTTTAAAACAAGATTGTTATCAAGCTATCTCTCTATACAGTTTACACAGTTGGCAATTTTTGTTCAGCTACTGCTTCCTCTTTCTCCTAGTAAGAGGAAGTATTGTAATCGCGTCAAATTTTCGATATCAAGTTTTCACTCGAAATATCCGTTTTGAAGTTCCCTGAGTCCCAAAAAGTGGTTTTTAGCAAATGGTCTGGGTGTGTGTGTGTGTGTGTGTGTCTGTGTGTATATGTATGTATGTGAACACATAGCTCAAAAAATAAAAACGGTAGAAAGTTGAAACTTTATATTCTCTTTTATATTCACTAGGGATCTGACAGGACGTTATCTGTCAAAATTCCTCAACCGGAAGTACCACTTTACAAGTTGTTTTTTTTAATTTTTTGCCATTTGCGACATCAACTACACATACAAAGAGCTACAACTTTTATTTGAAACCTTTCTCCGGGAAAATTCAATTAAGGCACTTTTGGGGGAGGGGTGGGGTTAGGTTTTCTTCTAAAGTGCTATTAATTCTGTCATCTAAATAATAATAATTAGAATAAAATGTGTTGTTGAAATTTCGAGTTTGAAAAAAATCGGATGACCGGAAGTGGTTTTTCTTAAAATGTATTTTTCAGTTTTCTAATATTTTTTTACTTTCTTGCGATTTTCTCAAAAATGGCTCCGAAGATTTTCTTCAAACTTCGATATCAACTGCACATACAAAAATATCACTGAAACCCCAAAGTAAAGACGCAATAACACTGAACAATCCGTCGAAAATGTGCTACATCACTGCCCTCTTCCCGACGCTACGAGGAAGAAAATTGGAAAAACCAAATGAACTATAAGGAATTTGACCAAAAAACTCTCTCCATCTCTCTATCAAATTCACTAAATATATATATATATGTAATAGCAAGAGAGAGAAGACAGACGCTCTCTGGTACTCTCTGACTTAAGCAGGCTAGAGTGGGAGAATGTGTTTACATAAGCCAGTGGGAATACAACCGATATAATGGAGTTGTTGAGGAGAGAAATTGGGTTTGATTGAATAAACGAGATATGAAGACACTGTTATAATGTAGCCATAAGTTACACCAAACGGCATGTACATCTACAACTTTTATTCTAAACATTTCTCTGGAAAAGTTCATTTAAGGGCAGTTATGGTGGAGGGATTAGTTTTTTTCTCTAAAGTGCTATTTCAGTGTATTATACAATTCTGTCATTTAAATAATATTAATTAGAATTAAATGTGTTGCTGAAATTCCGAGTTTGAAAAAATCGGATGATCGGAAGTGCGTTTTACTTGAAATGTATTTTTCAGTTTTGGCATTTTCTCGAAAACTGCTCCAACAATTTTTTTTAAACCATTGATGTGAACTACATATATAAAGAGCTACAACTTTTATTTGAAACCTTTCTCCTGGTGAAGTTATTGAAGGGCACTTTTTGGGGGAGGGGCGGTGGAGTTATGTTTTTCTCTAAAGTGCTATCACATAGTTGGATTATACAATTCTACCATCCAAACAAAATTAATTATAAATAAATAGATGGCCAAAATTCCGAGTTTCAAGAAAATTAGTAAACCGAAAGTGCGCTTTTACTGAACATTTTTTTCAGTTTTCGATGAACTCCAACGAATTTCATCAAATTTGGTACACAAACTCTAAAATTTGTCAATTATAACTACGTAAATTACTATAAGAGAAAGTTGTGTGAGTGTTTCACACCAGATTTTTTTTTTATATTTATTAAGAATCAAAATTTATAATATATTTCTTGCAAATTTTTGAGAAGTATTTATCAAGGATTAGTTCAAACAATCAATATGTGGTTCAAACAAACAACCCAATCCACCTTCTCTAACTGTAATTAATACAATTTAACGGGTCAAATTTCCTTTAAAATTATATTGTTTACAGACGTTTATTTTGGGCTTGCGTAAAAAAAAAAGATGCCAGCGGTTCCCATGTACGTCTGAGGTAAATAGTATGGCAACGCTCCCTGTCTCAACCAATAAATTCTAACCTAACCAAACAGGTAGGTCCCTCAGAAAACCCATTAATATCTGTTATACCGGAAAAATGTTTGAAATAAAAGTATTAGATATTCACATGTACACAGAGTCAGATTTTATACAAACCCAGACATGATAGTCAGATCACCCTTGATTCCTTGAACATACCCAAAAACAACTTAACTCTTTTAGTGAAGGTTAGGGAAAAAATTCTTAATTCTCAGCGAGGAATTGGGCTAGAAAGTTCGTTTTTTTTTTTTTGGATCAAGGCACATCAACGGCTAATTAGGCAACGAGAAGGCAGATTCATTAGCTAAGGCTGAGGCCTCCAGATCTATTTTGCCTATAGCATATGTTCATCCGCCTCTTTCCCCAGCCCAAAAAGCTACTTTCATAATAAGATTTTAGCTCCATGGAATCAAGAGTGGGTGGATACTTCAAAAAGTGTTGAAACTAAATTGTTCTTCTTCACAACTGCAAGCGATCGAATACATAAGTCCTACAACAGTTTGATGTTCAAGGTGACTCAAATATGCGTAAACATGGCAGGTTATACTAAAGGTAAGAAGAACATATTTGCACCGATTTCAAATTATTCCTAACCCGTTTTTGCAGTGAATGCTTTCGTGATTAGTTTGGCCAAGATGTCGTCGGCTAATAACGTCCACAACAATGGCGACAAAACGCCTTTCTGTGGACAGCCTCTACTCACCATGGCCTCTAGAGGTGAGTTTTCTATGGTGGCTATGTTTAGTCCTTCCCAATAGACTAGTCATGATCCACTGACAAATCGTGGAAGGTGTACCCCTTCTAGTCAGTGCATCTACCAGTGATTTGAGGACCCATTAAAGGCCCCCTCTATATCCAAGAAGGAATCTCCTTGTCGTTAAGCATCAGCCAGGTGCCTCTCTCGGGTCTATTAAGTCTATTAAGGCGTCACAGGACTCAAGAGGGTGCTCTGATGGGAGGTGACCTTAACCGACTACCTAGGTACCTCCCTAGATTCTAAAGTTTAAATAAAGGACAGGTCTGGGGAGGGGACTCTACTTAGAGGTGTGCCACAATAGACGCTTGGGGGGTCAGGAGGCGCAGGCTGAAGAACCCCCCCCCCCCCGTAAAATCTAATCTAACCCGTTTTTCAAATGCTCACATAACACTGAACAATCCGTCGAAAATGTGCTACATCACTGCCCTCTTCCCGACGCTACGAGAGAACAAAATTGGAAAAACCAAATAAACTATTAGGAATTTGACCAAAAAACTCTCTCCATCTCTCTATCGAATTCACTAACTATATATACATATATATATATACCTCACTTCTAACTCTCTCTATAACTATTTCACCTTCTATCTAACTATAATTATCTATCTAACTCCAAGTCTATTTCTCATCTTCTTACATATCTCATACTTATCTCTCTATCAAACTTTCTCATTATCATCCTATCTATCACTCTATTATCTATCTCTCTATTTAACTCCCTATCTTTCTCCATATTTATCTTCCTATCTATCACTATATCTATTTCTCTATCACTTTATCTACCCTCTAACTATGTCTCTATCTATCTCATGACAACGTAACTTAACCATTTAACAAACAATCAACTACAAACATTATTGTACAACGACAATTTAAAAAAAATCATCAAATTTTATAAACAAAATTATAGCAACAAAATATTTCAATATTTAAATGTTATTGTATAATTTAAAAAAAATAAATGGTAAAATTAAAAATAGATACAAGAATATTAAGTAAAACTGTATTTAAATAGTTTTTCTATGAATCCTTGGAATCCGAGCGCGTGTTATAAGAAATTCTTGACGCAAGTTCAACTTTTATCTAATTAAAAAGAAATCGATCTATACAAGTTCGTGACAACAATAATCAATTAGTTTACGATGTTGAATCGACGCCAAACTTTGAAGATCCATTAACTAATAGTGGTACTACATTTAAATCTGTTCCGAATTTGAAATAGCACTTAAAATTTGTTTATATATATATCTTTTGTTTTATTGTGAGAACAACTAAGTGATTCATGGCTGTTGATTTGGTTACACGGTTTTAATTTAAACTTTATTTGGAAATTTATAATATTAGTACAAATAAATCTAATTTCCTAGAGGAAAATTCTCGTTAAAGCACTCAATACTTTTTCCTAATGTTGTACTCATATTTTTATTAAACAAATTTTATACAAAATTGGTATTTTTACAAAAAGTTTAGACGTCCTTGATATTATATGTGTGTGCAGTGAAAGCTATGAGCATTACATTGCAAGTCTGGCAATTATACATAATACCATCTCGCTGCAAAACAATTATCAAGGAAGAATGTTTCATAAAAATAGTGATTGGCCTAACATAATATGTTTAGTTAGTATAAAATATGAAACACTCGCTTTTGAAAAAAAAAAAAATCACTGAAAACCGCAAGTAAAGACGCACTTCCTGTTGACAGATTTTTCACATAAATCTTCCTGTGACGCGGATCCCATTGCGATATGTAACGGTCAATTCCTAAAAGTATTTTTTTTTTTTTGTGCAAAGTAGAAATATTTTCTCTTAATCGATTTGAATGTCCTCACGCGTTGGTGTGGTGGCTAGCGCACTCGCCTTTCGTGCGAGAATTCGGGGTTCGATTCCCGTGAGGGCAAAGTCGGTGTTGACTCCCATCGTGATAAAAAGTGGGAAGCTACAGTGAGTAGCGCCCTAGGTAGCGAAGGCCGGAACTAAACGGCGTGGGAATTGCGGCGTGTTTACCACACGCCCTCTATTCAAATCGCCGTCTGGCAAACCTTGTTCCTTCATGGGCTGTTGCGCCATAGGGTTTTTTTTAATCGATTTGAATATTGCGATCAAATTTTAGAAATTGCGTTTCCTCCACAAATAGATGGCTTAGCAATGTCAAGTACCTCGGCCATAACCTGGATTCAACAAATTGAACTTCACAGGACAAAATGTATTCCGGAAAAATGACTATGATTATTATTCCCTGTTACTCCTCACGCCCCTCAAAAATACTAAACAAAAACTAATGTCCTACTGTACATAGTCATCATCAGATCGATATTACAGGCCTACAGATATTCGTACATATTACTATACAGATGTATAGGCGCTTCTTCCGCCTGGAGCCTGTCTAGAAATAGTAAAATTAAGAAATTGTAATAACGCAAAACAATTTCCTAAGACTCACCATGACACACTAAAATTGCCCATCTCCACTTAAAAAGCTTCCATAATTCCCAGTATACGTATGCAAAATCGTCTCCTGAAACTCTAGATTGTCATCCCATAATATAAATATACATTGGCATTTCATTATGTTTTATTGTACACATGTATGAATAATATACATTGTTAATACAAGATACATTTGCAGCTCTAAAAATAAATAGTTTTCATCTTGTTATCCGTACATTGTTATACGGCCATATTTTTATAAAATCAACAACCAGTAAACAATTAAACAAATAAAATTAAATCTTAATCCTAAATTTTATTTTCTTTGATTTAAGACTAAATGTTATTTAAACATAGACACCTACACAATATGTACGTGTTGTAAATGTCAAAATGTGTATTCTTAGGTAACCTCCACAGGCGGAAAGTTCAGAGGTCATTGTTAGAAAAAGTACATTTATTTTAAAAAAAATAACTTCCATTAAAACAATAACTCCTGGGGCTTTTTTTATTTTGTATGCATTTATAAATGGGTAAATTTTTAATTAATATAGGTTGATTTGTTTTATTTCCTCTAAGTGGTGAAAAAGGAAGTATTACATATTTAAATTTTCAATTAAATAAATTCTAGAGATCGGTACAAAGAAATTATTGAATGATTATTGTACAGTATTATTCATTAGCAAGTTTATAATTAAAAAATAGATTAGTTTCTATGGGGATTGGCCAGCAAGGTTACGCACCGCGACCCTTATCGGTCTATTGTGGCACCCACAAATTAGTGTACTCTCTCCAGTCCTATCTGTTTAATTAGACTTTGGAATTTGGAGAGAGAGCCTCCTGGGTAAAAGCTTGAATGCGTCAATTTCTCCCCCCCCTTCAAAGAGGCGAAATCTCAGCCACACAAGCCACTCACCACTGAGTGGCAGAGCTGTTTTCTCTTCCTCCTGACAAGTAAGCCATTTAATTCTCCTGTTACTTAGGGGTAAGTGTAGCCAAGTATGGAAAAATCAACAATGAAATTAATGCTGGAGGCTGGACGAATGTTTTATGCAATCAAAGAACAGTTTTTAAGAAACAGGAAAGTGTCAGCGATGACGAAGATGAATATATACAAGTCCGTCTACATCCCTATAATCACGTATAGGCGCGAATAATAGGCATCGCCTCAAAACATGTAGGTTGCCTTTAGGCTCAGGAAATGAGGAACCTTCAAAAAGTTGTTGGGAAAAATGAAGCGTGACAGTGTGAGAAATCAGACCGTCCATATCAGCCTTCTGCTGGATTGGGTTCACAATTCGGATCTAAGATGATTTGGACATGTAATGCGAAATAGCGTAAATAGAGGGATGGAAGAAGCACAATATGTGGTTGCAGAACTTCATGGCATGATAATGTTAAAGGCCATGCTCAAAAGCGTGGACTATCTTGGTCTTCTGACCCAAGGTAAAGCTACAAAGCGTATTAGGGGGAGCGCTATCCGTCGTCGCCCTACACTCGATGATGGAAGGGGCGACGGACTAAGTAAGTACGGTAACTAATTCTCTCTTCATTAATATTTTGAAATACCACTTTAAAGGGAAGCCAGTGCGTATTCCCCCCAAAAATCCATCTTTTCAGAAAAATGTTTCAAAAATAGTGACAGACCAATATTTGCAAAAATCGCGAAAAAACTATTCAATTTCCAAATAAAAGAGGTAAAGTCACATTTCCGGTTGATGGACTTCAACCGGAACCTACTTGTTAGATTCTCCAGTAAAATGCCTAAACGGAATATCATCAAGTTGATGTTTCAATTTTTATAAAATTTACCACAATCGCAACATTATTCTTATAGTGAAACTATTTTTTATCAGAAAGTAAAATTATCTGATCAGATCGTACAGCTTCTGAAGCAAGGACAACTGTACCTCCCTACTTATGGTACAACTGCCTAAGAAGGGCCAAGGCTTGTCAGACGGCGATTTGTATGGAGAGCGTGTAGTAAGTACAAAGCAGTTCGCTCGTCGTTTAGTTCCCGCCTTCGCTACCTAGGGCGCTACCCACTAACTAGCTTCCCACTTTTTTTTCACGATGCTGGGTCAACACCGACTTTGCCCTCACGGGAATCGAACCATGAATTCTCGCACTAAAGGCGAGTGCGCTAGCCACTGGACAATACGTGAGGAGGACAACTGTAAGAATAGTAAAAATTCCGAATTTTTACAAATCATCATTCCATTTTTCTTAAAAAAAATTATACTTATTAAATTCTTTTGGAGATTTCAGTCAAAATATATTAAATAATATTCTTTCAGAAAATGCCTTGAACTTGATATAATTACTTACCTATAAATTAACATATAAATAAACTATTATGATAAATAAATATATATATACAAAAAAAAAAAGATATATGTAAAAAATGTAATTTACTATATAATGTCCTTGTCACGAGGTTCAGTACATGATTTGTGTATTCTAAAAGACATTATAGGATAGGCCTACCTTTTGTTTAATTCATTTCATGCTCAGTTCAGTTATGCGTTCATTAACTGCATATATAAACAGATTATGTACATATTTTAACTATGATGAAGAATGGTTGTACTTAAGAAAATGTAAAAAAAAAGTAGGATTGGTTATAAAATAGCTATTAAGAGGACATTGTTATCTATGTTTATCTATTTTTACTTTCTCTTACTCTTAGTAGAAGGAAATATTGTGATCGTGGTGATATAAGGAAATATTTTCGAAATTAAGTTTTAATCGGAATGAGGTACCCTAAGAAAGATATGTTTGTAGCGAATATACGTGTGTACCTAATTTTTCAAAAACGAAAAATCGCGGAAAGAAAACGGGGTTTCGTTTAGTTACCACCACGGCATCTGAATGGGTTTTTTTTTTTTTTCAGTTTTTGCAATATTCTTGGAAAACGGCTCAAACTTTTTTTTTAAACTTCGTATACTATCCACATACGTAAATACCTATCGCTTTTATTGACACATTTTTCCCGAGAAATATGGAATTTTGGGGGGAGGGGTCTGAGAATACAATAGCATTTAGTTTTCCTGATGAAGTACCACTTTAGTGAAATACATGAATATGCCACCTATATGCGGAACTGGAGTAAGAGTGTGTGGGGTGAGCCCGCAGGTACTTATTGCGGCGCTGGGCAGATACTCCACAATATTTCAGGCTGAGGTGTTTGTCATCAAGGTCTTTGCCGAGGAGAATCTGCTTAGAACCCTAGGGGGCAATGTTATACGCATTTGTTCGGGCAGTCAGGCTGCACTGAAGCCCTAGAGGTTTACAGAACCACCTCATCCCTAGTTAAGGATGTCGGGAGGCATTGTCGAGACACTCCAGGCACAAGATACAGCTGATATGGGTGCCTGGATATGCAGGGATTGAGGGTATTATTATTATTCAAGGAAGGGACGGGCAAAACCCTACGCTATCCAAAGCCTCCCTGAGCCCATATAGCTACCCCTAAAGAATAACAACTACTGGATCTGGAACAAAATTCCAGTCCCAGGTTTTACCCATCTAAGTTTCACCACAGACCAAACAAATCGGATCAAAACCTTAAAAGGACATAGCTTAAGATCCTGTACCGATATCCTATTCTGACCGAAGGTCCTAAACCTAATCTCCTCACAGCCTAAACACTCCGTTATTAGATGCATGGGTGTTTCCTCCTCCGTCTCACAAACTCTACAAAGGGGCCAGGCATGAGTCCCATTGTATAGAGACGTCTGCTTAAACCACAATGCCCAGTGAGGAAGCCAACCATATGCCTGAGAGAGGTCCGTGAAAGACATCCGATCCCGCTACTCAAAGCTCCATCTGAACCATCTTAGACTGCCGACAACCAACTGCACTCATCCAAAAGGATGAGTACTGTGAGGTAATCCACGTCTGGAAGCCTGACAAACTTGTGCTCGGGACCAATGAAGGGAGAGAGGCGCCTGATTTGGCAAACCTTTCCACACTCATTCCAAAAGATTCGCATATGACCTGGAACCTAAACCAGAAGCACATCCTTCAATGAAGAAAGATCTTCCAGTCTTTTAGAACAATCCAACACCAATCTGGAAATGAAGACACATGAGCTAAACGCCTTCAACGCAGCCTGGCTATCCGAGCAGATACAAACACCTTTTAAATTAGTGTTACGCACCCTCTCATCCAAAATAAGCAAAGAATTGCATAAACCTCAGCCTAGAAAACGGTGGCCCATTCACCAAGAGGCACCACCAAATGGTCTCCCGTCTCAAAATAGACGGCAGCCATCCATCCTACCATCCTGGAACCGTCCGTTTAGCGGGATTGAGGGTAATGAGACAGCTGATCAAGTGGTCAGGAATAGGGAAATACTCCGTTAAATGGTCCAGAGCCTGTCCTGGGGATAACAGGTGGAGCAGTCCGTGCAGCGATCGGAGATTGGCTTTGAAGCAAGCATGAGGAGCTCTGAAGAGGGAACCCAGGCGCCATACACAGTAAAAGGATGATGTCAGGACTGTGTAAAAGAAGAACCAATATGACCCTTAGCCTGGGTAGGAACCAGATTTCATTGGTGACGGGGCTTTTTACGGGTCATGGTAGGTTCAGGAAGCATCTGTACAAGGTGGGGCTAATAAGTGCGGAACCCTTGTGCAGAGAATGTCAGGAGGAGGAGGAGGCGGCCCCTCACCTGCTATTTGACTACGTTGCAATAACTAAATTGCGATACGAAAACCTTGGTACGTTGCGACCAGAGGAGATAGTAACGCTAAATGATCTGGTGGTGAAAGCCACAGGAGGGGAGGGTTCACCTACTAGAAATTACCGGGCATAGCACAATAAGCCTTTGTTGGCTACAGTGCTGGGTATAGCCCACCCGTAGTTGTCAATAATAATAATAATAATATGCCACCTATATAATATTAATATGCATTTCAAGTATTACTAGTATTCTAAATTTGAAGAAAATATATTAACCGGAAGGGCGGCTTCACAAATAGGCATTGATTTTTTTTTTTTTTTAAATTTCTCAAAAATAACTAGAACGATTTCCTTTAAACTAGGAATACTAGTTGCACAGATTTAAACCTATTACTTTTATTTGTAACATTTTTCAGAAAAAAAACGATTTCAGGGGGATTATGGGGGACCTGTAATTTAGATTAAAATTTAAACAAGCTTTATTGGCTCCTCTACAAGCTTTATTGGCTGAGATAGAGGGTAGTGCCACACTAGTTACACTGAGGTGTACATGATTAACACCGCCAAGCCCAAATTAAACTTTAAAGGGAATTTGTCCATTGTTATTAATTGCAGAGTAAGTCATGTGGGGGAGGTTCTCACTAGACTCTTTATATAGGTTATAAATATTAATTAATAAAGAAATAGTTGTGAATATTATAATTACAAACTATACGGATGAAATTTGATTGTTTGATCTTTTAATCTAACGCTGAATGAAATCTAGGTTTCAATTCTCATCAACTAACAATTTACATTGGAATGCTTAAAAATTACTTTGACATTTTAAGAAGGTTGCGTAAATTTTGAACTAAAAATTCCAAGAACACTTAATTCATGAGAAAAAGAAGAATGAAATCATAATCCAAAAAACTAGTCTTTTATATTGTTTGAAAAACATGACTTTCTCTTACTCCACTGATTAATTTACAATTCTAAATGAAAATATTCTTCAAACTTGTCATTCATTTTTGGCTAAACCTTTAATGTAGGTTTTAATTAATACATTTAAATTATAGGCGGTGCAGTATTTATTTGTTGATTCTTAGGACATAACAGCTGCCTGTAAATAAATAACAGCTGTTGTAAATAATCAATTGTCAACAGTTTAGAATTAAAGCCTAATTTCCCAGAATTTTCTAAACTTCACATAAAATCTTTTTTCAGAAAAAAAAAAAATGTTTAAAATAAAATAATTAATAAATAAACAAATAAAATAAATAATAAACAAATTTATTATACACTATTTTTCTAATGTCTAATCATAACTTACAATAACTCCATTTTGCCATTAATCACATACACATAGTAAAATAACCTTATAACCTCCCCACAATAATTATATACAACCAACAAGTGTGAGTAACAAGTAACAGAAACATTACGTTGAAGTGAACTTTCTACACGAACTTGGTGAATTTGCTCTGACGATGGATGAAAATCCGAAACCGATCAGCAAGAAAATAAATAATATGCATGCTACGACGGATAAAATACCAGATAAAATAAATAAGTTTGATCACCAAAAAATTTCTTGAACCACACAGCAACTGAAGAAGCTAAAAAGCCGATTTTAGTCGAAAGTATACGAAGAAACATTCACACGACTTTTTTATCTTATTGCAGATTTAAGTGACTAATTTTCTTCAAACTCTTAATTTTTAATAAATGTTTGCGTGTCTTCAATTTTAGATCAATTGAAGAATCTAAATTTAATAAAATAAACTTTTTTTGAAGAATCCACTCATCCCTTCCCCCAAAACTTCTTTAAATGAACATTCACAGGAAAAAATTCCCCGCAGAAATTATAGGTCTCTGTATTCATAGTTATTGTAACAAATTTAATGAAATCCTGCGTTTTTTTAATGGATATTAATCGTAAAAAACCGAAATAATTTAAGCAAAAACGCCCTTCCGGTTAACCGATTTTCTTCAAATTCAAAATTTTGACAACATATTTAATTGTAATTAATATTATTTATTAAATCATTGGAGCCATTTTCGAGAAAATTGCAAAAAAAAAAAAACCTGAAAAATCCATTTAGTAAAGTGGTATTTCCGGTGAGAAATTTTGACAGCCTATCAGGATCCTATGGTGATACTCAAAATTGTGAATGTCAATTATGAACGTTGTGCGATTTTTGTTTTTTAAATTTTGCTGTTCACATACATAGAGAGAGCATTTTCTAAAATGCCACTTTTTAGTTTCTCTTACTCCTAGGAAGAGGAAGTATTGTAATCGGTAAAATTTTCGATATCCAGTTTTCACCGGAAATATCTGTTTTGAGGTCCTCTGAGTTCAAAAAAGTGGACCGTATGGTAAAAACCGTACAAAGTTGAGACTTGATATTCCGTTTAAGTATCACCATGGGATCTGACAGTAGATTACCTGTCAAAATTCCTCAACTGAAAGTACCACTTTACTAAATAGTTTTTTCACTTTTTGGCAATTTTCTCAAAAATTGCTCCAACGATTTTCTTTGAACTTGATGTATCAACTACACTTACAAAGATCTACAATTTTTTTTTTTTTAAACATTTCTCCGGCAAAATGCATTTAAGGGCACTTTCACGGGAGGGGTGTGGTGGGTTGTCCTCTAAAGTGCTATTACAGTTTACTATACAATTCTATCAGCTAAACAATATTAATTAGAATTAAATGTGTTGTTGAAATTCCGGATTTGAAAAAATCGAATGATCGAAAGTGCGTTTTTACTAATATGTAGTTTTCAGTTTTCTGATATTTTTTTACTTTCTTGCAATTTTCTCAAAAATGGCTCCGACGATTTTTTGAATCATGTTATATCAACTACACATCCAAAGATCTACCACTTTTATTTAAAACATTTAATTCAAAAAAGGAAAAATTCATTTAAGGGCACTTTTGGGAGAGGAGTGGGGGTTAGGTTTCCTCTAAAGTGCTATCACAGTTGGTTATACAATCCTATCATCCAAACAAAATTAATCAGAAATAAATAGATGGCCAAAGTTCCGAGTTTCAAGAAAATTAGTAAACCGGAACTGCGCTTTTACTGAACAGTTTTTTCAGTTTTCGACAAATTTCATTAAATTTAGTAAACAATTTATAAAATTTGTCAATTATAATTTTTGGAACAGGAGTAAGAGAAAGTTGTGTGAGTGTTTCACACCAGATTTTTTTTAAACTAAAGGAACCTCAAAAATTGTTATTTATTTCTGGTGAAAACTCGATATTAAAAATTTGACACGATTATAATAGTGCTCTAACAGCAGTTAACGAATGTAAAAAAACATTCTTTCCAATCTTAAATTAAAGCCATTTCTTCAGAAGTCTTCGCATCCCAGCGTGTATACAATAACAAGTGCAACACTTACTATAACAGCTCCAACATTCATAGCCGAATAATACAGAAAGGCCTGAGAAAATAGTTCCCTCCTTCCTATGGCCCAACAGCCTAAGAAGGGCCCAAGGCTTGCCAGACGGCGATTTGAATAGGGGAGCGTATGATAAGCACCCCGCAGTTCCCACGCCGTTTAGTTCCAACCATCGCTATCTAGAAGAAGTAGTTAATGTGTACAATTAGATGGGCTAAGCGAACCTGCTGATGAAATGTTAGCTCACTAGTATATATACATAGTCAATCACAATTACATTTTGTACACTTCACCCCACTAGACGCTTTGTGTACAAACACTAACACCTAAAGGAGCCTGCCACAATAGAGCTTTCATGTCGCCGTGAACTTGGCTTTATAAAGCAACTCCCTTCATATACAACATAATAACAAAGTCATACTAAGGGATTTTCACCCGAAATTTTCGCGTGATACCTAATCGAAATATCAAGTTTGAACTTGCGGCGATTTTTTGTTGTTTTGAGCTATTTTATTCATACACATACACATTTTGTAAAAACTAAATTTAAACCTACAAGTTTGAAAATTTGATCGTCGTTCTTGTCAAATGAAGAAGTAAGAGAATGTAAAAAGACGATGGAATGATAATCAATATAAGGTATTATTTGTTATCACTTTATTAACACACGACAATATTCTAACATTAAATGATTATGAAGTGGAATTTGGTGTCTATAACATCCACTGAAAATTTGATCGTCGTTCTTGTCAAATGAAGAAGTAAGAGAATGTAAAAAGACGATGGAATGATAATCAATATAAGGTATTATTTGTTATCACTTTATTAACACACGACAATATTCTAACATTAAATGATTATGAAGTGGAATTTGGTGTCTATAACACACATTTTAATATACCCAGGTTGGATTGAAATAGGTTTTCTAAAAAAAATGTAAACATTCAAGAAATATTAAACCAATATTTCATAATAAATTAAAAAAAAAAAAACATTACACAAAATATCTGTTTAATAATATAAAAAAAAAGAAAGAAATTTTCGTCCAAAAAGTTTAATGATTCCAATAATGCTCACAAAAAATGATGATCTGCAGCTGATATAAATGTACAGGAGAGGGTGGGGGAGGCCTGCAGTATGATTTTTTTTTTAGAGACATAGAGGCAACTTTCACTGAATGACACGACTCAGAAAAGGTATGGGCGAGGCAGTCTTCCACAACCTCCAGTATAGTTCTAACAATTTGCCAGATCGCATCATATGTGAACAATATTAGGGTATGTAAATCAGACAGTTTATTATGATTTTTTTTTTTAATTCGTAATGAGTTTTAATTTCCTATAAACATAACTTTTAAACTGTTTATAGTTTTATAATTAGTGTTTTTATATAAATAAGTCTCCTGCTGTGTTCTGGTTTTGTTAGAATATTTGTTCAAACGTAACCTAATTGATTAGGAACTTATTTATTAAAGGCATCTATTTCTATTAGTTAACAATAGTATATCTATTGCTCTATAATACAAATCAAAACAAATGACCTACAATAAATAATTAATTGATTCAATATTGATGAGCCAAGTCATTTGTTTAGGTTAATTTGCTACCTTATGTTTATCTGAAAATCAACATGTTCAATGAGTATTCACGAACTTTATCTATTTTAATTAATTATATTGTTATCAAACCCGGTTTAAGATAACAATCTATCAAATTGTAGAATAAATTAGTAGCAACCAATTAGGAGCTTTCTGCGATTTTTCCTTTATAAGATATTTTGTTCACACACACATACACAGACATTCGCTAAAAACAATTTTTTTTTTTCGTGTTTCTAGGATTTCAAAACATTTATTCTCGGTGAAAACTCAATTTTGAAACTTTGACATGTTACGCAATATACTTCATCTTCTTCTCAAAAGAAAGTAGTAATTACTCTTATAAGATTAATTTTTGTTTTTGTTTAGCTTTATCACTTTTATTTAACATTTTTATCCGATAAATCAAAGATTTTTGAGGAAGCGATAATGTTAAGCTTTAATTTTGAGTTGTAATTTCAGTATAATTTTTTTCAATTCAGTTTTTTTCAGTTCAATCCGCAGCAACTAAAAGAATTTTTAGTTGATATTCTGCTTCATTTTGGTGGCCACTAACCAGCCAGTTATGTGCGAATGATCCTGATTTTTAACTTGCTCTTGTCGCTGTTAAAAATTTTCGATTCATTGAACATACTCATTTAAGGTTCCCTGAATATGAACAATAGATTTTTAGTGAAGTTTTATATATATGTATGTAAGTATGACAAAAACAAGTTTTCTGTTTTTGTTTGTTACAACTTAGTTAACAAAGTGGGCGAGCTCATGTAGGACATACCTTTATTTAATTAATGACTCATTCATTTCTAGGATTTCACACATCATGCCATCAATTTTTAATAGCAAAGAATTATATTTATTATTGTTTACTTATGATTATTTTGTATTAAAATTATATTAAAACTTTGATTAATTGTAACTTTTTTTTTCTTTGTTTTAAATTATATTATTACAATAATCATTACATTCGATGGAGAGAAATTATTGGCAACCTCTTAGACAAATTTTGAATATTTCTCATTATAATCATGTGTTGGAAATAATTTTTACTTTCTCTTACTGTGGGCGATGGTTTTTAATTTTCAAAATTGAGTTTTCACAGGATATACACGTTTTGAGGTCCCCTGAGTCTAAAAAAAGTGATTTTTTTTAGAAAATAGTTTTGTTAGATTAGATTAGATTGGAACGGGGAGGGCGAGCCTCATTCCACTGCGACCTACGATAAGAGATCTATTGTGGATCCCCTAAAATTATAGCACATCCCTCAACTTCGCCCTCTTAATCAGGCCTAGCAAAGCTGAGAGCGACTCCGTCATGAAGCTCATGGCTTCGGGATTGCTTATCGCCAGTTGAAGAAAACCTTGTGCTCGCTAGGCCGGCACGCCCGCAAAGGATGTGTGCCGGGGTTTCCTACTCTCCTCAGTCTTGCAGAATTGGCACAACGCGTTATCCGCAAGTAACAAGTGGTGCATGTGCCACTTCATCCGCGTTCAGTCTACAATGCCCTATTAGTAGATCCACAATTAGCCTTATATACCTTCGGCTGTGGCTCAGTAGATCCCTGGCAAATTTAGGCAAATGTCTCTTCATAAAGAATTTTGCCTGCCTCTTGGATATACCATCGGTCTCACCACACTGGTATAAATCCACAGGGTCATCTTCCGGCTTAATCCTCACCTTTTACCATACACCTCCTACACCTGCTCATGGCGATTTTGACTTTATGTGTGATAATATTAATATGAGAATTCCATGCCAGCCTTTGGTCAAACATGACTCCCAAATATTTGGCTTCTATGGTAAAGGGGATCGTAACCCCTCCCAGCCTTGTAAATTTCTTTTCCTTGTAAAAGGAACCACTTTAGTTTTGTGGGGATTAATGGGAGACCTTCCGCCCTACACCATAAGATTTACAATATTGAGCGCTCTCTGCGTGCGCTCCGAAACTGTATCCGCGAATCGCCTTCTTACCACGATTGCCAGATCGTCCGCAAATCCTGGGCAATGTAAGCTTTCCGCAGTTAGTTCGTCCGCTAATTACGTCCACAACAATGGCGATAAAACGCCTCCCTCCGGACAGCCTCTACTCACCCTGGCCTCTAGAGATGAGTTGTCTATAGTGGCTATTAGTGTTAGTCCTGATTCACTGACAGATCGTTGGAGATGTGCCCCTTCTCGTCAGTGCATCACCAGTAACTCTGAGGACACATTATTAAAGGCCCCCTCTATATCCCCAGGCCATATACCTCTGAAGATTCTACAAAGTTGCAATATTAGCATCTCCACCACTTTTGTAGGAAGATCGGGTAAATTCCATCCACTCCTGGTACTTTATAGGTCTTGAACCTTCCAATCGCCCATCTAAGCCTATTCGGCTTTATGACGTAATTCGCAATTTTCCAGTCCGCCCGACCTAGCCTTATCAGCCTCTCTACCTCGAGGGGGCCCCTTGGTATGAGGACACTGGAAAATGTGTGCTCAAAACCAACTCTAGTGACTCCTCTACCGAGTTAGTTGTAAGTTCCGTCATCTTTCCTTAGGAGACCTACCCTGTCCGCAGTACCTTCTCTTGCCAGAAATCTGTGAATTCTATAATATAGACTTGCACGGAGCAAATTTAGTTGAGTCACTAACGATTATCAACCTGTTTTGACAAAAACATCCTGTTGTTAGTCGATGACCACAAAAAGAAGCAGGCTATTACGGAAAAATATCTCAGATGCTTTCCAGCTCTGCGGAACCAACCACAATCACCACAATTAAAATGTTACCCACATTCCGAGTTTGTAATAATCGGTATACCAAAAGTGCATTTTTACAGTTTCTTCAGTTTTCTACGATTTTTTTCTATTAAATGGATTCCATTAAATTTGTTATATAAACTATACGTACATCCTTTTGATTGACACTTTCTTCTGAGAAAGTTCATTTAAGACGGTTCTAGAGTTTAAGCTTTCCTGCAAACAAGTGGCTGTAATTAAGTTTATATTCTCTCTGATTTAAATTGAAGATAATTAAACATGTATTAAGAATCCATAACTGTAAATTAAAAAAAGAAAGTCGTATGACAGTTTCACACCAGATTTTTATACTCTGTGATGTTATTGATATCAATAAATTCTATTAAAATTAATAAATAAGATTTTTTTATCGCAAAACAATTTTAATCCTTGAACTGATAATGACCTCATGTTCAATTTTTTGTGTTTAGATTAATGAATGTTAATAAAATAAAAAAAATTGTATAATAAACTCGTTCAATTATACGTTTAATTAATTTGCACTTTTATAAAAATTGATATTATAATTTCTTAGTATAATAAAAAGAAGTTTTGAGAAATATTTCTCAGAAAGCACTTACTATAAAAGGAAGTGTTATCCTATAATAAGTATATATTCTATTAGTATATTTTTTTATGCACTGAGTATAAGCTGTTGTGTTGATTTTAGAAAAATCCATTTAATATTTGTAAATGTTCTATTCTCAATCGTTAATATGTTAAAAAATCCATTATTTTATCCATCGTAGCATGCATATTAGTTTTATTCCTGACCAGTTTCGGATATTCATCCATCGTCAGAGCAAATTCACCAAGTTCGTGTAGACAGTTCACTTCAACGAAATGTTTCTGTAGACTCACACTTGTTGGTTGTGTGTATGTGGGAAGGTTATCAACAATGTTAAAAAATGTTTATAATTTTATTTAGTATTTTTCCCAAATTAGTCAATTTTAGTTAGATTTTCATTAGAGTGAGGATATTCATAATTGTCATTATTTTTTTATTAAAATTTGAGAATAGGATTATATATATATTTTTTTTTGTTTATTTAGAAATTTACAATCTGTATTACATATATACAATAAGCAAATAGGAAGTTGAATAATGAAACTATAGGCTGTGAGAAGGTAGGAGGAGAGAAACTACCCAGCGGTAGCACTCTCTACGGGATACCAGTAGCAGTGATCAATCCCGAAGGAAATCTCGGGGCCACTGGCGATTCAAACGGCGAGGCGGATTGTCAGGGATCGTAGTATGCAGTTTATGATATTTTGTCTTGGCAAGTTGTTGTACGAAAGGAACGTTGAGGTCATTATGGAGCGTAAGGTTTGAGACGTAGAAAGGAGCATCAACTATTTGTCGAAGTAGCTTAGATTGGAATGCCTGAATGGTACGTAAGTTTGTGGTTTAGCTGAACCCCCACAATTCAAGTCAGTAAGTCCAAATTGGTTTGATTACAGAAATATATATCAGTCTTTTGAGTTCTGTAGGTAATTTGGATCGTCTTCCGATAAGTCTGTAAAAAGTTTTGGCCCTTTTAGTCAGTGCTTGTCTTTTAAGTCTTGTGTGCGGGTACCAAGTGAGTCTTTGGTCAATGAAGAGCACAAGGTGGATTATATTTATTTAATAATGTTGCAGTAATTAATGAAAATTTTTGGGTGATAAGTAGCGATGTGTTTTTGAAAGAACTTTTTATTACATAGAAATGTTCTCCTCTCCTCAGCCGTGAGATTATTTTGAAATTATTTGAAGGCCTTTATTAATATAACCCCCTTTATGTATTTACAATCTGTATTACATATATACAATAAGCAAGTAGGAAGTTGAATAATGAAACTGTAGGCTGTGAGAAGGTAGGAGGAGAGAAACTACCCAGCGGTAGCACTCCTACGGGATACCAGTAGCAGTGATCAATCCCGAAGGAAATCTCGGGGCCACTCTTATTTTGAGAAATATTTCTCAGAAAGCATACTTACTATAAAAGAAAGTATTATCCTAAAATAAGTATATATTTTTATATATTTCTCAAAATATAGGTATCCACCACAGTGTAATTTAAAATATATGAATAACAAGCGCAAAATTCTTGACATGCTATAAGATGCTGTAATAGTTTACCTGAAACCAACATAGCCTTATTTACTGATTCCAAAAAATTCCAAAAAGTATTATAGCAAAACTGCATGAGATTGTATTCCCCCCACTACTTCACAGCCTCATGGTTTTTAGGACGGAAAGTTTGATTGATAAATGCGAAGGACGCCAAGGTATCCACCACAGTTTAGATCCACATTTAATCTTCTTAAAAAATTAAACAGGATAAATTAGCCTGCAAAGTACAAGAATAATTTTAAAAATAAATTAGAAGCTGTGCTCCAAATTTGAAGAAAATCTGTTAACCGGAAGGACTATTTTACAGAATACGTGCTTTGTTTTTTTGAATTTTCTCTAAAAGTACCATAACGATTTTCTTCAACCTTCATACTTATGTTAGGCCAAATGAGCAAAATTTAAATTAAAAAAAAAAAATTGTCGTTAACAACTGTATTAAGAAGAGTAAGAATGAGTGCTTCACACCGGATTATTTTTTTTTATAACAGTTTTACAGCTAAATAACCTTCACACTCTCTTATTAAATATAAAGCGACCTTATTATTATTTTTGTTCTTTCATTGCAGAAAAAAAAAAAACTGCATGAGATTGTATTCTCCCCACTACTTCACAGCCTCATGGTTTTTAGGACGGAAAGTTTGATTGATAAATGCGAAGGACGCCAAGGTATCTACCACAGTTTAGATCCACATCGAATCTTCATCCTTACTAATTCTGCATAATATTATCCATTAATAAATCACGGAAAAATTGATTTTTAAGGAGATATTATTTCAATAATAAAACAGTAAATCAATAAGATTCGTCTAAATTGAAAAAATAAAAATCTAAGATGTGAACGCCCACACGGGATATTCATTACTTAAAATCTCATAAGTTTGTTTCTTCAAATCCAGATTTTTTAATATTAATCTTCCTTCATGTTGTATAAATATTGGAAAATCGAAGCAAATTCAAAAAGTATTATAGCAAAGCTTCTTAATATTTTATGTGCCGCCGCCTTCCATCTCTTTTCAGAAATGCAAATAAATGTAAAATAAAACTAGTTATATTGAATTTATTAAACCTCTGTTGTAGTAAACTATTTACTTCTTTCTTCTTCAAATATTCAACTTACTTTTACTGCAATTAATACAATTTAATCATAAATTTTCTTTTTAAATTGTAATACTTAAATATGTTTAGTTGAGCAGGCTATAAAAAAAAAGGTGGGTAGGTTTTATACATTACATACCTTAGTGGATATTGTGGACGCTCTTGTTACAACCAACTAAGCTTGTATCGGAAGCTTAAATTTAAACCTAACTGACCCTCTAATTAAAAAATCTGGTGTGAAGCACTCACACAACTTTCTCTTACTCCTGTTCTCAAAATTATAATTGACAAATGTTATAGTTTGTGTACCAAATATAACGAAATTCGTCGAAAACTGAAAAAGCTGTTCAGTATAAGTGCACTTCCGGCTTACAATTTTCTTAAAACTTGGCATTTTGGCCATCTATTTATTTCTAATTAATTTTGTTTGGATGATAGAATTGTATAATCAACTATGATAGCACTTTCGGGGAAGCTGCAACCCCACCCTCCCCTAAAACTGCCGTTACATGAATTTTTCCAGAGAATGGTCTTAAATACAAGATGTAGATCTTTGCAGTTTTATTTTGTATACCAAGTTTCAAGAAAATCGTCAGCGCCATTTTTGAGAAAATCGCGAAAAAATGAAAAAATCATTTAGTAAAGTGTTAAAATAAACGCACTTCCGGTTATCTGATTTTTTTCAAACTCGGAATTTCAACAACATATTTAATTCTAATTGCCATTATTTAGATGACAGAATTGTCTAATAAACTGAAATAGCAGTTAAGATGAAAACCTAACCCCACCCCTCCCCCAGAAGTACCCTTAAATGAATTTTCCTGGAGGAATGTTTCAAATAAAAGTTGTAGCTCTTTGTATGTGTAGTTGATATAAAAAGTTTAAAGAAAATCGTCGGAGCCATTTTTGAGAAAATCGCAAAAACGTAAAAAAAACAACTAGTAAAGTGGTACTTCCGGTTGAAGAATATTGACACCTAACGCACCGTCAGATCCCATGGTGATACCTAAACGTAATATCAAGTTTCAACTTTCTACGATTTTTCATTTTTGAGCTATGCTGTTCACATACATACACACAGACACACACACAGATACACACACAGACACACACACACACACAGACCATTTGCTAAAATCCACTTTTTTGGACTCAGGGGACGTCAAAACGGATATTTCCGGTGAAAAGTCGATATCGAAAATTTGACACGATTACAATACTTCCTCTTACTAGGAGTAAGAGAAAGTAAGAGAAAGTAAAAAAAAAAAAATAAAGCTACGAAAACGACAATTTTACTCACCATTAGTTACCCATAACGATACTCGTACACATTTAGATGGTGGTAGGAGTAATAATTTCAGGCGGCGAATGTGATTACACTTTGTCCACCAGATAGTGCCTCTATCACAACACTTGAAATATTTCGTCACAATGTCCCCAGAACCCCAATAAAATCAATTTCCTCGTAAAAAAAAAGTTTCAAATAAAACTGAACATTCCAAGTTTAAAGAAAACCCAGCAACCTACCGATTCGCTAAAGTCACACGTCCGGTTAACCGACTTTTCTTCATATTTTCTAATTCTAATATAACACAATTTTTATTTTACCCTAATACAAATAATTGAACAATACATTTTATTGGGAAACTATTTCAAATAAAAGTGATAAGCCATTAGTTATGGTAAGTATATGAAGTATGTGAAGAAAATGGTTGGATTTGTTTTCGAGAAAATCGTTAAAAAAAAAAAATTCCATGTCACATTTCCGTTTGGTACGTAAGTTTGAGCTTCTTGCGATTTTTCGAGATATATTGTTTACACACACACCAATCATTCACTAAAAACATATTTTCATGGAATTGTTTATTCCATGTTTTTCACATATTTTCATATCTGGGAATCTCCAAATATTTCCATGGAAATCACTCAATTTCCAAAATTTGACACGACCGCAATACTACCCCTCTTATAGCAGTAAAAGAAATTAAAAAGGTTTTCTGGTATGAAATACCGATTTCTCTTGTTGTAATGGGAGTCACAAATAAGATATTCTAGAAGAAAGCGATAAAATTTCGTATCATCTCAAAAGATGGAAGACTCGATCTGGAAACTTTGAATAGAATTCACTAGGCCAACAATGTGTATTAGTACTCTCCTCTCACGTAAGAAGTCCCAATCCTCAAACGCTTTTATGTAAATAAAAGTCATCCAGCTTTTCAATTCTCCCATCCAATTCAACTCATAAACATTAACTGCTCTCCACACATTGACAATATTTCGGATTCCGAATGGAATCTTCCAAAACACATTCTTCAAATTTTTACAATAGCCATGCTCGTTGAGGATTATAGTGAATACTACAAAGTTTATACAGACGCTACTAAGACGCTTGCAATATACAGGCATAAGAATATATGATGCACAAAAACAATCTTTGTTGTGGTGGTTGGTTCCGCAGAGCTGGAAAGCATCAGAGACATTTTCCGTGGTAGCCTGCTTCATTTTGTGGTCATCGACCGTTTTCGGGCGTTCGCCCATCTTCAAAAACAATCTTCTTTTAGTTGCCCTGTCAATCAAAATATATCAATAACAAGCGCAGAATTCTTGCCATATTATACACTATAAGATGCTGTAATAGTTTACCTGAAACCAACATAGCCTTATTTACTGATTCCAAAACAAGCTGCACTATGCTGAAGAACTGCTACCTGGGAAAATTAGATAACTATATCATATACAGTATTGCGATGAAATAGACCACAGTGTCAAAAATTTCAAAATACAGAGGCAGCTAAAAGACAAAGTGATGGCTTAGGACCCAATGTGCAAGATACAGTCCCCCATACTGAGCTAGTACTCAAAAGTACTGTGCTGGTGGAGGAGTAGCAGATAGAGTACGACAAGGTGTCGGAAGTAAAGGGCGTATTCATCATGAAATGGCACAGAAGGTACATTTGAAAGCCTGGTTTCACCAGGGTCAAACTCATCAGACGGCAGATCGTCGTTCTGATGAGGGTTAGAACTGGCCATGGTTTAATAAACAGAACACTAAATTTATTTAAAGTTATGGAGTCTCCAAACTATGTTGAATGTGGAATGGTTGAAACCATGGAGCATATCATCATGCACTGCAAGAAGTATATAGATGCCAGAAATGACTGTTCACTTTTTTCAGAAGCACAATAGTCCGTAAGAAATTATATCTTCGAAAGACAAGAACCCACAAACAATTAACTGCCTTCATAGAAAAAGCAAAAATAAATATTTAATTTAAATTTTAATATCTATATATTATACGAACAAATATTTACATGATTAAATCTATCAAAATTGCTACTTAAAAATGTATACGAAGTACTAACAAAATGGGTTCCTAACAAGGCACCTAAGTCATTTATAAAAAAAAAAATCTGGTGTAAAACACTCACACAACTTTCTCTTACTCCAGTTCTCAAAATTATAATTGACAAATTTTATAGTCATTTATAAATTTTCCCAGAGAAACATCAAATAAAAATTGTAGCTCTTTGTATGTGTAGTTGAAGTACCAAGTTTGAAGAAAATCGTCGGAGCCATTTTTGACAGAAATGCAAAAAAGTAAAAAAAAAAAAAAAAAACAAGTAAAGTGGTACTTCCGGTTAAGGAATTTTGACAGATGACCATTGTCAGATGCACATGGTTGTACCTAAACAGAATTAAATTCAACTTTCTACGGTTTTTCGTTTTTGAGCTATATTGTTCACATACGTACATACACACACACAGACCATTTGCTAAAAACCACTTTTTTGGACTCAGGGAACCTCAAAACGGATATTTCCGGTGAAAACTCGATATCGAACATTTGACACGATGACAATACTTACTAGGAGTAAGAGAAAGTAAAAAATTGTATTAGCAAATATGAACAGAAATTAGTAAAGAGACTAATCTGAGATCTTAAAATCTATATATGTAGGTTTCTTCTGAAAATAATAGGAGAGACAGGGTTCGGAATGAAACCATCAAAGAAGAACCTGCTTACCAAAATATAAAAAGCTATTAGAAAAGTAGCAGCTAGGATTGTTTGTTTGGTCTCGTTTGCAGAATAGACGCACAAAAAAAACACAAGATAGGGCTTTGGGTCAGCGGCCCAGTAGTTTACCGAGGAAGTCATCTAGTAATCATATATAAGAACTAGAAAAGTCGAGAGGAAGCAGTTTGGTGACGATAAACAGGATATGAAGTCTGGAAAAAAAAAATGGATTCAAGCTTTGCTCAAAGCTTTGTTTAATGAAGTTTGTTCCAAAGCAAATTTAATGCCTACAGAAGTTAGAGATCTCTCACGTTGGTTGAATCCCCAAGTTGAAGACTGCTATTAGTTTCATTTAAGTATTTACGATCTTCAGTTTTCTAGTTTACTAATCTACATTCCTCACAAAACCAAAAAAAAATTCTTAATTTATGTATGAACTATAGTTGTTTCTTTACACTATAGTTGTGTTAATTTTCTGTACTATTTGAACTTGTATAGAATAACAAAATTTAGCAACAAATTTAATTAAAAATATTCAAAGAATGAAACAATCAACAAATTTAGAAATGGTTGCTACAATAGAACAATAAAAAAAAACAAAAAAATGTTTTGTTCTGACATATTTATATGGCAGTTGAGTTCTTATGGAGAAGTCTTGTGCCTTATCATTTTATTAAGTCCTGTCACGATCATGTAGAACATATAATTCTTTATGTGCCTAACTTGAATGCTGCATTTTAAATAACTCTTCCAGCATGCTCCATACCTTTTAATATAGCTCTTTTGGTCTTTATAGCAGAATAGTCAAAAAATATTTGCGTGGTAGAATTCATTAAACTAGTTGGTAGAAAGGTTGGTGGCATCCTCCATCTGGGCGAATTTGACCCAGCTATCGGTTAAATTCTTTATAGTTCACAAATTTTGTCAAAACAAAATCAATTATATAGAATCTCCCAGGAGTTACAAACTTCTAAACAGATATAGTCTTAGCTGAGGAGGGTGCTAAGAGAAAACAGCTTAGACAAGAGGGATCAACTGTCTGTTAGCACCAACTGCCTCTCAAACAAAACACTACTTCCCAAATGTTCAAAGGGGGCTGAAATGAAATTTAAAGAGAGCTACAAACGAAACTTATGAGGATATGACACCATTAAGCCTTATATAATAAAATTCCTTTCCCTTGCGACGGTGTTACGTTTATTGAATTATAAAGGAATCAAGTCAGTCAATTTGCTACATATAAGAGGGGTACCACAGTAGCAATATCAGCTGCAGCAAGCTCTACTATTGGATCCAAGCACACTTCAACTACGCATTACCTGTTTTATCACGCCCTTTAAGTGTATATGACGAATGGGCTACAACTTTGAGAGCGAAGCTTCCACCCTAGTAGCTATCTCTAGCTCCCACAATAAGCTAGGAGAAATTGATAAAAGCCGCCTCAAGATCAACTTTGAAGGGTTTATATGCAACATATATGATGGAGTGAAAACTTGGCAATCTGTAACACAAGTCTTAAAGAAATATTCGAGAAACTATTTGTAACAGCAAGAGTTCTAACTAGCCCATCATTCACCCAACGTTCCCATTCTAAAAATCAGGTTAACAACATCATCCCTCTTGGCACAGTCACTCTGCCCTGACACTCACTAGTAACACTGAAAGATAACATTGTATAAAAAATGCAAGCAGTGAATTTATGTCTATATCACCATCAGTGATGTAATTCTTGCGGCTAAAGTATATTTGCAGCCTACTGAGGTCTTAAAGGGTCCTTCACATCAGTAAAACTAATCTCACTAAATAGAGAGCATGGTCTGTTTTGTTCAATGAACTAGTTACAATTAATTTGTTTAAAAAAAAATTATTTTAATCCAACTGGCCAATAAATACTTTTTGGTTTTTCTTTACAATTTATTTATTTATTTTTTTCTTATTATAATACAACAGCAAATATAAATAACTTTTAACACGTCAAGTTTCAAAAAAAATATAATTATAAAAATAAAGGTTTTTTGGTAAACTAAAATTAATAGATGTGATATTACAATTAATTAAAGCGTCTTCCTCTTGAAGGAAGACTTTTTCACTTTTTCCATTTTTCTCTTGTATTCAGTTTTGGAATTTTCTGATTGTAATCAGCAAGCAACATTTCACTGTTCCACTTTCCTTGGTAATGTTTTCAATAGTGGAAATATTTTGATGAAATCGCTCTGTGTGTTCATCACTAGTTATCACCAAAGTTCGGAGTAAACAAAGTCCAAATGAAAGTGTAAGAAACATATTTTAAAATTCATTTTACAACTTAATGCTTGATAATGCCTTAGGAGTTCATTAACAATTTCTTCATGGTTTTCAGATATTTATTTCCCAAAAAATTTTGGTTCACTGTCTTACAAGCATTCCAAGCAGCACGTTCTAAGTCGTTTAGAGTCTCCAAATTTTGCATCTCGCAGGAACAGATTAATCTGGAGGGCCTGTATAAAATCTTTCTTTGATTATTGCCTCGGTTATGTCGTGAAACAGTTCTGAAGCTGCTCCTTTGGCTTCTGTAGAAAGCTGACTTTCGTTCAAAGCGTCCATAATATGTACTGGAATTGAAAGAAAATGCGTCCTAATTATGATACTAGAGCTAGTAGCGGAAAACCAATTCGGATATGTAATTTTTTTATTTTTGCCAGAAAACCCGAAATTTTTGCTCCCGCCAAATCATAAGCATTGCAAATGGCATCATAGCATTGCTTTTACAATTCAACCAGCTTCTCAAAGTAAAGCACAATGAGCACAGCAAGTATTAGGTGTCCAAGAGATTTGTTTTTATTTTCAAATTTTAAAGCTGAAATAGGAATCATACGCTTTTTCTGTTGTAGGTGTAATATTTCTGTTATTGACCCACAAATGAAACAAAAGCTGTTCAGATCATTTACACACTTATTCATCATCACTTACCATTGTGTTAACGCAAAACAAGCTATACGTATTATCCTAGATTCTATCTATCTAGATTCTACCTATCTAGGATCCCCTAAAGCTCACTGTCCGGAGACCGGCAGAGCACTGAGAAGGCTCCGGGCGCCAATGACCATAGATCTTTAAAAAAAAAAGAAATAAAAGCTAGATTATGATGCCAACTGACAATGAAGTGTAAATTTTTATTGTATTTTATTACTTCTTATATACCCGTTTAATCGCAAGCACGTGAATTTCTTAAATGATTGGTTTAAAAAAAGAGGGACGTGGTTTAAAGGTGTTAGCACAGGAAACTTGTTGAAACATGATCGGACCTCTTAAAACAGGACAGGCTGAAGAAGTTCACGTAAAAAAAATTGCCGAAATACGGTAAAATAGCAAACAAGGAATAGATTTAAAAGGTAATATATATCTGAGATAAAATTATGAACAAAAATTTCTAAAAATCCTGACGTGGTGGAATATTTTTTTTTTTTTAATTTAAGGCGCGTCAAGATCTATGGTCATTAGCACCGGGAGCCTTTTCAGAGCACTGCTGGCCTCCGGAAGTGTTCTCTTGTTACAGCAACACGGCCCATCACCGGACAGTGAGCTGTAGAGGTTGTAGAGGAAGAGAAAAATCGAAGGGCAGCACTGCTGGATTAGAACCCGGGACCCCTGCATGCGAGTCCAGTACGCTAACCACTTAGCTAATCCCTTCATTCGCTAAAAACATTTTTTGAGTTCTCAGGGGACCTCAACAAATGTATTTCCGGTGAAAACCAAATTTCGAAAATTTGATACGATTACTTCTCACTAGGTGTAAGAGAAAGTAAATTAGCAGCGCCCGCTCTAGGGGTGGGCAACCCGGACATTTGTCCGGGGCGCCATTTTAGCTGTGTGTGAAAAAAATATTGATATGTTAACATGCATGTAATACTCTCAACAGAATAGCATTAGCACGCTAGCAGAACGCTGCTTCAGCTTGTGTTTAAACATCCATAGACTTGCTGATTACTTACTTCTAATTATAAAAGAGCGGTTTCATTTCACAATAGCATTATTCTTGCTATTACATCGGTAGTGATAAAAAGTGAAAGTTCATAAAAATATATACCTTTATTTAGAAAAGGTTTATATATCCTTAAGGGGCGGCACTTTGTCCTTTTGTCCGGGGCGACGTAACCGCTAGAGCGGGCGCTGAAATTAGTGAAGATTTAGTTGTTGTAGTTACTTTTACAATACTTTTTACTTTCTCTAACTCCCAGTGAGAGGAAGTTTTGCGATCGTGCCAGATTTTCGAAATTGAGTTTTTATTGGAAATACATGTTTTGGGGTTCCCTGAATACGAAAAGGATGCTTTTAACGAATTGGTCTTCCGTTTAGACAATACCACTGCATCAGCCATGAAGATTATAAATAAAATCCATTAACCGGAAGTGTGACTTTACTGAATATTTTTGCAGTGATGTTGTCGAAAACGGCTCCAACGATTTTCTTTAAACTTAATATAGTATCTATATACCTAACACTTTTTATTGGTAACTTTCCTGAGAAACTTGATTTTTCGGAGATTCCGGGAGAATATCAGCGTTATGGTTTTCATCTAATGTACCCTTTTGTATAATATATGGTTTAACCACACCTACATATTAGAAGCATTGATAGAATTCAAAATTTGAAAAAAAAAATCGGTTATCCAGAAGATTTTAAATAGTTCTGTGGTTTTGATGCTATTTTACGGTAAAAAAATGTAATCATTTCACTATTACGTCCAGAACGTAATAACTATATGTTCCGGCGAATAACTAAATTGTCTCGGTTGCTGTAATTACAGTTTATTTTATACTCTATTAGATGGTAGAATGCTATAGTTAAACGAGTATTTTCACTTATTTCTTCCCAATGAACCAAGCAGTGCAACTCCCTCTCTATTTCCACAATTGATAGCATAGTTCAATGTATTTTTAATTATAGTATGTCTTGTTCTGAATATTACAACTATGAAAAGGAAACAAAGAATTTGAAATATCTTGTTACTTTTTTATTTTTTGGCTGTATTTTGTATTGTAGTTTTATTGGGTTGGGAATATTGAACCAGATTTACAGCCAGGTTTTTCTTTTTTTATTCAATTTACGATTTTACATTCGTCAAATGTCGTTATTTGCTTTATGTTTCGACAATATCTTTTGTCATTTTCAAAAGCTTTTGTATATAACAATGTCTGTAAATGATTTTAAAACAATTATAAAATATATAAGTTATTTTGGTATACATACTTTAAAAATGTACAATGTTACAATATTTTTTATTATTTTTCCACAAATGAAGCTTACCTTACTAGTATAATTAACAAAATTATATGCATTTATTTTCCAAATTAATCAACAAATAATACTAGTAAGGTAAGCTTCATTTGTGGAAAAATAATAAAAAATATTGTAACATTGTACATTTTTAAAGTATGTATACCAAAATAACTTATATATTTTATAATTGTTTTAAAATCATTTACAGACATTGTTATATACAAAAGCTTTTGAAAATGACAAAAGATATTGTCGAAACGTAAAGCAAATAACGACATTTGACGAATGTAAAATCGCAAATTGAATAAAAAAAGAAAAACCTGGCTGTAAATCTGGTTCAATATTCCCAACCCAATAAAACTACGAAACAGAGAATTATTGCAAGAAGCAAGAAGTTCAGAAAAAATATGAGTGGTTGGAGAAGGATAATCTTGAATAATGTAAAAGTAATTAAAATATAAGTACCTATTACAAATAATTTAATATTTCTAAAAACATATAACTAATTTGAACATTTGAACTAATTTAAAAAAAATTAAAGTTTAATTATGATATTTTATTTATAGTTAGTTTTAATATTGAAACTATTAAAGTTAGTATTGAAATACTCTTTTTAAAAGTTTTTTTTTTGTTGACTGCATCATATTTAAATTTTTCTCCCTGTTTCTTTTCCTATTATAGTCAAAATGTGCCGGTCCCAGTCAAAACATTTATGGCAGTCATAAGTTAGGTACATGTATCCCCCCACCACCTTAATATATTTGTTAGGGCAAGTAAAAAAAAAAAGAAGTCAAATTTAAAGAAAACTGTCAATTATGTAATTATGTTAACTGGTAAAAAATCATTTAAGTGTTTAACAATAAATTATGCTTGTCATTACTTGTCGCCTAGGTAACCTAATAGGTAAAGTAAGTAATATCTGCATTCCTAGACGACTCTTTAGGCATTACTTTAGTCTTAGGAGGTGGAAGGCAATTATATTTTACTTTAAACTGCTCGTATTAATATTAGAAAGAAAATATGGGGCTAAGACCGAGAATCGAATCTAGTTCTCACTCGATAGCTCTAATCATTTAGCTTGAAGATAGTAACCTTAAGAATCCTGCCTATATTTCAATATCAAATAAAATTACTTTATATGTTAGTGTTAGAGTTATATGTTTTCTTTTTAAATGAAATTTCATTTCTGTTACAGTGAACAATGAAGTGTGCCATTTTACTATTACTGACTACAGTGGTATATGTGCTATCAGCACCAGCAGATAAGCCAGCGTCTTCACCAGCACCCAAACAAGGATGTAAGTTCTTTTTCGTGCAAAGAATCATAAATATAAACAATAATTTATGAAAAAAAGAAAGAATTAACCCTGTGCCAAAAAAATTAGATACGCAAAACTATAATAAAAGCAAAATAAAAAAACAAACAATAATAGTTAAATTAAGCGATTTATTTTCTTTCATTAACAAGTCAGTAGCAATTATATGTATTGAATTCTTAATGTTTATATTCTAAAGTTTGACTGTTGACTCATTCCAGGTATGCGATAGCAATTAATGATTCTTAGACATAAACTAACCTTCATCTTTAGTGAAAACACAATCTATATATTACTGTACTGATTTCTTATAAAACTTCCTACATGCCAATCGAATGTAATGTTTTTTAAAAAAAAATTATCAAGAATAAAAACTATGTTGAAGAAAAAAATATAAAACATAACTGTAATTTTTTTTTCAGATACTGCCAAGTAATTATTTCTAATTAAGGCCATTATGTACTAGTATTTTAACGCATGCGCAATGTATTTTGTAAATTACAGTCTAAATGACATGTAAATTTCCCCAACGGTCTAAATGATTTTTAAGAAAAAGATGTGGTGGTGTGAAACACTCGACTTTCTCTTCGGCTATTATAATTGACAAATTTTCTTTAAATTTGATATTTTTACTAAGATTAGATTTTCTCGTCCTAGGAGCCTCTACAGCTCCTGTTCGGTGATAGGCAGTGTTGTCTGTAACGAGAGAACATTGTCTGGAGGCCGGTAGTGCACTGAGAAGGCTCCGGGCGCCACTAACCATAAATATTGACAAGCCTTAAATTAAAAAAAAAAAAATCCCCCACAACTTCCTAAACCATCAATTTTTCCTGGTAAAGACTTCAAATATAAAGTGGTAGTATACAAGAAATTTGGCGTTTTAAGTATATTGAAAATCTTTCCTACTATTTTCAAGAAAATTCAGTAAAAACTCAAAAACTGGTCAACCGATTTTTTCAGATTTGCACTTAATTATAGCTGTGTATATAATTTAAATTCATATTAGATTAAGATGGTAAAATGATACATTGTGCTGAAATGACATTTTAAAGGAAAGAAAACTTTGCAACGACCACACACATCCCTCAAAAATAATAAATATTTTAGAAAAACATTTTACCTAATGGTCCGGTTATTGGGCAGTGTTGTCTAAGAATACTGTCCGTCCGGAGGCTGTAAGTGCACTGAGAAGGCTAGGTCATTCTTTGTAAGTGTGTTTAGTTAAGTTTCTTCTAACAATGATAAACGTCGGTCTTTTATTTATTCTATATTTTTCCTTTTTTGTATTATTGAGGGAG
The DNA here is from genome assembly GCA_011037195.1 of Triatoma infestans. Classification (NCBI taxonomy): domain Eukaryota; kingdom Metazoa; phylum Arthropoda; class Insecta; order Hemiptera; family Reduviidae; genus Triatoma; species Triatoma infestans. Next base: position 7,574 of record JAAEAF010001174.1, on the reverse strand, counting down.
ATAAAGAAAATATTGATATTTTGGTTGTAAGTAAAAAGAATATTTGTTTATAACAAATTTTTATTAATTTTATTTATAGAATTTCATTTTTTTCAAAACATTTGGTCAACTTAAATGCTTATATTGTAACCGATTGTAATCTAATATAAATAAAGTTGTTCATTCATTCAATCAATAAGCCAAGTCCAAGTTTTTTTAAGTCAGCTGCGTGATTTCCGTCCGTCGAATCCCTTTAATTACTCACTTGAATTTCTACATGAGTACTTTGAATCGTTCCTTTGATAAACTTGTGTGCGATAAAAACGTTTTCAAATGACGTCATGAAATAACCGAATAGCTAAGCCTGGGAATATTAGTTTAGGTTAAGTTTTAATGCAAAGCGACATCTAGGCTAAGATATAATCTTTTGCCTTAATTCCAAGACAGAATAGTGTGTACGTGATACCAATCCAGTACATCTATATACTAGGAAGTCAGTATGGATGGATATATGATGCAATCAAATGTATTATGTGAATTGTATCATGTTGTGTGAGTTCACTTTCATTGAATCAATATACAATACTAATTGTAATTGAACAGGCGTTCAATAATATCTCATTACAAATCCATGCGATGATAGAATAAATTATATTTCTAATTAGAATATAATGTTTTTGCTTTTAATATTTTAATTATTATGAATTTCCATTGTTGTTGACAGCTCCATTTATATCCTCATTCGATGAGATTTTAGTTGAATCTAGTTTAATGGTCAGAGGAAGGAATTCACAATCAAGACAAGGACGTACTAAATTAGTGGCCGTTACTACACCTTCATCAAATGCAACTTCAACATCACCCACAACAACCACTCCAGCCTAATTGAAACTTTTTAACAGATTACCCAGCTAAATGTTATTTGGTTATTCAATAGCATGTAAATTGTCCCGGAATTAAAAACAATAGACCTTCATTTAAATAAATAAAATAAAATAAATTTATTGCTGATAACGATGTGACTTGAATGATTTGGAATAGTATCTGTCACGCAATACTTATCTAATAATAAAATCATTATTGTATGTAATAAGCTATGTGATTGTGTTTTTTTGTATGTTGTGTTTATTAAATATGTACGAATTGTTATTTATTGATTATTTTTTTAAAAGATTATTCAATGAAATAATTTTACATTAAATCGCGTTTGGTACATTTTTTTTTATAAATAATTCTTCTATTTTGAAAATCCATTATATAAAAGTATTAACAATATATTTTTTAAAAATTAATTCCTACACTCCAGTACCCATCATTGATGAAGATTAGTTATCTGGAATGCTTGACAATACTGAGATTGAGCTCGTCTTAGCAAAACTTCTTCATTTTAATTCTAAACATTTACAGATAAGAGCTAGATTGTTTAGAAACGTTAATACCCATTTTTTCTGTCACAAGATGTAGCTTTAAGAAAGAAACAGGCCATGGACGTGCACAAAGGCAGATATTTAAAAAACCAATCTGTTTTTTTATGTTTCGACCTTAGTGGTCATTTTCAAAAAACTTATTTGTGAAATAGGATACTATTATAAAATAAATTATATACAATTTTTTGTAGTTTGTAATATTTTTATAATAATTTCTTAAATATATCGTTCATTTTTGAAAATGATCAGTAAAAGTAAACGAAAACAATCGAAAATTTAAAAAAACATTACAAATGCATAAACCTTAAATAAAAAAAAAGACATTATTGTGGCTAAACCTCATTTTACTCAAATGAACCAATATAATAAGTCTATAAACTCAAATGTAATTAAGCAGATTCGTGCACCCTTAATGTGCATAATACCTTAAAAGAACTATAATAAAAGTAAATAACTAGTAAGCATTTTAAAAACATTGTCCGCTATTGTTATATTTTGACATTGCAGCTTTATATTTAAATTAGATATTAATAAAAACGTAAAAAAAAAAGGAATTCGAACTATCATAGAATAGAATTCTATAAAATAAATGAACTTTAGTGGGCGGCTAAAGAACTTTCGAGAAATAATTAATTCACTTTGATACTGAATAATTAATTATCTCTGCAGAAGTATGAATATTTAATTGCAACATCAATTAGCCATCCTTATTAATAATGATTTAAAATGCATTTTAAGTAAATTAAAACTTCCAAAGCTTTGTATGCTAACCATTCAGGAAACGGAGAGATTGGGAAATATTTTTTTGTAGTTACACAAATAGGTATTTGTAATTATACCTATACAAATATCATGTGAGTGATATGAAAACATATCTTACATAAAAAAAAATCATGCTGGTTAAGCATATAAATAACAAACAATAATTTTGGCAGGGCGAGATTAGCTCAGTGATAGCGCACTGGACGCGTAGGTCCCGGGTTCAAATCCAGCAGAGCTGCCCTTAGTTTTTCTCGCTCACTAACCAGTGATGGGTAGTGTTTTCTGTGAAGAGAATACTCTGCCCTGAGGCAGGTAATGGCACTGATAAGGCTCCAGATGCCAATGATCTCAGATGTCAACACGACTTAAATTTAAAAGAAAACTATATATTTTGGGACAATAATTAGCGAAATAACATGAAAATGGTTTATTTTATTTTTTTTTTTTTTATAAATAAATATGAACCATACATATTAATACTGAAAAATCGTTAATTTACAGAGTTTTCGGTTAATAAATACTATTTCTACATCACAGCATTAGAAATTTACAGCATTTACAGTTAGATTATTCCAGCATCTCTTCCTCCAGCATCTAGAAGATATCAAAACTGAAACAAATAAATATGAATTAATTAAATTGCAGTTACTGTTTTAGGATTTTTGTTTTATTTAGGATTTTCTTGAAGCATTTATTTTTGTTTCCTCAACCAAAAAGCAAGATTAAAATTATCGTTATCCAATTATAATTTATAATAGATGGGGGAGTTCGTTAGCTATGGCGCCCCATTCAAAATAAATCTGCTACAAATAAAAGGATTTTTGTTCGTATAGTAGTTTTATTCAAAGATTTTTACGACGCATTTCATTCCTTTTAGGTAAACATTTTTGATTGACAGTTATTTTGTTGACAGTTCTGGAGGCGGTCATGGACCTCAGACTTACCCGTAAGGGGCTATTTCAAAATACCGTACGCTTCTACTAACTATATAAAGCACAATTAATTAGATTAACAACAAAAAAGTACCTAATTTGAATAGAAGAAATAAGTGGCCCGGAGTAGCGATTTTTTACTGGATGGATTTTCCAGCTTTTGCAATTTTCTCGGACAAATTTCTTAAGATTTTCCTCAAACTTGATACACATGTACTTTACATATATACAAATTTATTATGTACTTTTATTTGATACATTTTTCCACAATAAAATAAAATAAAATTCGTCAATGTGAATTAGAGACAGAGAAAATCGTGTGAGTGTTTTCCATTAGATTTTCATTTTATTTTTAAAGCAGTAAAGTTTCCAACTTTTTGTTGGGCTAAGTGCTAAGTCCCCTAATAAATGTTAAATTAATAGAATCTGTTAATGAGAGAAAAAAAAAACAAATTTGACAAGATTATTTGGAAAATTATTCCAAGAGACAGATGTTGATCACTTCAACAAAAGTTTGCTCATTTTTATTGTTTTAAAATGATTTGCATAATTAAGAGATTTTCGCAATGTGAGAGCAGCGCTTATCAAGTATAGATTAGAAGAAAAAAATTGCACAACCGATTCTCAAGGATTGTAATAGAAGCAAACAAAGGCAGGACTTTAATATTATTGTTTCGTTTTTTTAATTTATTGTATTACTATTTGCACAAAAATTTTATAAAATATCAAATGAAAAACTTTATTTCAAAAAAAAAGTTTTACAAGAAATTGACAAAAAAAAAGTAGAAAGACAGGGAAATAGTTCAACTGAATAATGATTTTTAATAGATTTATTTTTTATGTCGCTATCAATAATTAATTAATTATAAGATAATAATTTTCATTATGCCAATCTTATTTCATTGCCAGTCAAATTTAATACAAAATATGTTCCAATAACAATTAATTAGTTAAGGACATAAAAATTATAAATGATTTTTGTTTTTTTACAAGAGAAGGAAAAATGAAAATACCTATAACGAATGTGAAGGGCCTAAGTAATAATTTTAGCTACAGTGAATATATTTTTAGGTTAGCAAGGAAGTATATGTTTCCCTACAAGGTTTTTTATTATTTTGCCCTAGTTTACTGCTCCGTATTTTATGATACCAGTCCCCTACATGTTGTATCCTTTTTATGAGCCACCAGGAGAATGAGGTGATAGTAAAGTTTTATTTCTCATATTTTATACACTTCGGCAATGGTGTAAGTTTATATGTAAGAAATTAGGAGTAAGTAGATAAAATCCGTAGATTGTATTAATAATGCTTGTATGGTGTGATACTGTTTGTAACTATAACATTAGTATTTATTTGTTTACTTACAATCCGCCACCTCCTTTGTAGCCACCACCATTCTGTGCAGAACTGGATGATATGCTAGCTGAGAAATCGCCGATTGAGAAGGATGCACTCTGCGACTGTGCTGTAGCTCCATGACCTGATGCTGCAGCACTGGATGCAGCTGCAGCTGATCCTCCACCACCGTGTCCTCCGTCATAATTCCCATGATGACCACCACCATGGCCGAATATTCCTTCTATTGGCTTTTTATGATATGCTGTAATTTGAAGGTTATGTTTATTTAGGTGAAAAATTGATACTCTTATTTTATATTTGTCAATGGCTACGGATGACTCCACTTTTTTTTCTGCTTGTTTGGTGGTTTCTATCTCAGTAACTGGAAACTATAGAAAATAAACTGACGAATCTACAGATAATTCCATGCTATCCGAGTCGCCTTTTTGTCAATGACAGTGTATGAATTTAATTCCTATTCCGTCCAGAATCTACGTCTCCAGTCTTAAACAGTAATTAGGCAAGATATTCAATTGGAACCCAGATATAAGACCTAAAGGAACTGAACATGAAAGATTACTCGATCTTAGATCTAAATTTCAAAAGAAATAGAAACCAACGGATACATCGATTTTCGGCAAACTAAAATCCTTTCTACCTGGATCCATAATTTGTCATGAGTTGTGTGTCTTTAAATGAATAATCTAAATATCTCAAAAATCCAAAACTTTAATTTTTATTTGAAATATTTTTCCAGAAAAAGTTGATTTTGAGTAGTTTGTGGAGAAATTAAAACGTTCATCTTCAGTGTAAAGTAAGATTATATCTCTATAACAATTAAGGTCTATTAAATAACACTGTTAGATTTCCAAGTTAGTTGAAAATCGTTTAACATTTGACGACCACCACGTTACCCGAATTCGGGTGACACAAAAAATCTCTTATAATTCGCGTGTCAGACAGAGTGTTAACCAGAAAGGTTTTTAAGTTTTTTAGAAAAAAAAAGGGATTATTGGAGGTTCTGGGGGATCTATTAGGCTTAACTCTAAACTGCCTTTATTGGGGGAACTGATGGATGAGCTGACTGTCGTCTACAATGTAAGTGCATCCATTCAGATAATTCAATTCATATGTCTTAAATGTGTAATATATGGCTTCTTCCCACAACCAATGTGTATATATGTTAAGGCCAATTAATAGGTTAGTCAAAAGTTCTTAATTAGAACGATATAATTATAATAATTTTATTAAGAAAAAGCCTTCTGAATTAAGATTAAGTTTTTTTTAATTAAAAGAATTTTGTAAGTATTGTTTAGGAGAAAAGATTGTTAAACTCTCAACAATTCTAATCTTAAGGAATTTTGTGAGAAATTAATCTAATTTAATAATAGAGGAAATGGGGAAATCCACAATAAAAAAGGAAATAGTAGTATCATTCAACATGCTACTTTGGGCAGTTTTCATATGTTCACGTCCTTTAAATAAATGAATAACATAGCAAAAAAAAATCATTCATTATTGTGAATACCACCAAATAAATGTATCTTTTTTCATTTCCCCTTGTTGAAATGATAACATGGCTACATGAGAAACGAATAAAAACATGATACCGATGGACGATCCTCTTCTATTTATGATAAAACTATTAGCACAGATATCCACTTCACTAAACTTCACAAAATAATGAAATTTAAAGAGAGAAATAAAACACACTTACTAGGCGAACCATTGGTTACTGTAGCAATAAGAAGACATACAGCCAATAAAAAGTATATACTCGTAGACATGTTGGAAGCTGTGATACGTCTGGGATAACAAGAAGTACACTGAGTTTATGGATAAATATAGGATAATGCCCCACCACAGTTATATAGGAAATAGGAAAAGAATTAAAAGGTTGGCCAGGGAGATTTATTAATTATTACATCCTGACTGTGGAATTGTAGTGAAAAACAAGGTTGTTCATCAAAATGCGGGGGCTACTAAAGTGGTAATAGAGAATTAAAAGACATTCTACTTTTAAGGACGTGAGAATTGATATAAAACATTTTTTTTTGCAAATCTTACCAACAACAAGGACAGACATGTTAAAAAATTCAGAAGAAAATTGATTGTATCTTTAATCTATTTTTTTTTTTTCATTTATTCGACAATCGAAATGAGTTGAAAACGTAAAAAAGGGATGGGAAATAACAACATGTTCAGATAATATTAAAAAAAAAAAAAAAACTTAATGCTAGCGATTTTTGTAACAGTATCATTATATTTAAAAGTTTGCATGCCATCTACCGCCGAATTCTTCCAACACTCAATTAAGGTTATAATTTTAGATTCCACTGATTTGCCTTGGTTTGTTTATAATTTTTTGTAATCAAAACTAAATACTTATTCGTATAATGACTTGCTATTTTATTTCAAGATGCTTTTCATTATTAAATTGACTTTATATAGCTATTATAAAAAGAAAATTGTAAATTGTTACAATAAAAACAAAAAACAAATTTCTGCTTTGAAAAGTTCAAGGTTAATCAGAGTACTTGTTTTTTGTACTGGGTACATTCGCAGTTTACTAAAACAGGAAGGATATATTTTCTACTTTTCTTTTTCACAGTTTTCTCTTATAGCAATTTACATAGTTTTATAATTGACAAATTATCTTCATATTTATAATGTTTTACTAAGATCTGGTATTTCATCCGTCGTAGCATGCAGATTTATTTTCTTGCTGACCGGTTACGGATTTCATCCATCGACAGAGCAAATTCACCAAGTTCGTGTAGGGAGTTCACTTCAACGTAATGTTGAGGATAACCTCCCCATGTAATTATATACAACCAACAAGTGTAACAGAAACATTACGTTGAAGTGAACTCTCTTACACGAACTTGGTGAATTTGCTCTGACGATGGATCAATGTCCGAAACCGGTCAGCAAGAAAATTAATATGCATGCTTCGACGGATAAAATACCAGATGTTATCCAGCATTGCGGATCCATCCACATATTTTTACTAAGATGTTTAGTTGTCTTCAATGTCCTATCAATGGGACAGGCTAAACTTAATAAAACGACAAGGAAACGAAACTTAATAAACGAATAAGAAAAGCATAACCTATCTCACCATTTCCTACAAATTT